>JYDO01000012.1:0-157649 GCA_001447755.1 Trichinella papuae | reverse complement strand
ATGAGGTGGTGTTGGTTTTGGATAAAGCGCAACTAGCGTTTCAAGATGAAGGCACGTTATTAGAAATTGACGCTCCCGTATCAATATGCGGGGACATTCATGGCCAGTATTATGATTTGTTAAGATTATTCAGTGCTATTGGATGGCCTCCAGAGAGACGATACTTGTTTTTGGGTGATTATGTTGACCGAGGCGACAACAGTATAGAGGTGATTTTACTGCTTTTGCTATTAAAAATACTGTATCCAGGCAGTATGTTTCTGCTTCGTGGCAATCACGAAACTTTGGCTGTTAACAGAGGATATGGATTTCTAGAAGAAGTTCGTCATCGATATTCACGTGACATTTACATTAAGTTCAATCATTTATTTAATTTTATGCCAGTGGCAGGGCTGATATCTGGTAAAATATTTTGTATGCACGGAGGATTATCCAAGGACCTGGAGAGTTTTGATCAGATACGATCGATTGAGCGTCCGGTGGAAATTCCGCTTCAAGGGCTCCTGGCAGATCTGTTGTGGTCAGATCCCGACCGAAATATTAAAGGTTGGGAAATCAGTGCCCGTAACGTTGGTTATGTATTTGGAGAAGACGTCATTCTAGAGTTTTGCGAAAGAATGAATATAGATCTAATAGTACGGGCGCACCAAGTGGTTGATTTTGGTTATGAATTTTTTGCTGACTGCCATTTAGTTACCATATTTAGCGCTCCTAACTACTGCCGGCAGTTCTCCAATTTAGCTGGAGTACTGCAGGTAGACTGCAATCTTTCTTGTAAAATCTTTCAATTAAAACCAAAATGATTTATATTGAAATGATTTTGCTCTCATTTCTACTCATCAGATCACATTTATCATATGCTATTCATGTTTGAATCAATTAATTATTGCTAATTATATTATTGTATTGTTTGTATAATTTACCAAAATGATTTCTATTGAAATTATTTTGCTCTCATTTCTACTCATCAAATCATATTTATCATATGCGACTCATGTTTGAATCAATTGATTATTGTTCATTCTATTATTATATGTTTGTATAATTTATCATTAAAATACTTTCAATTTTAATCGTTCTTTCGGCGTTATCGTTCGCTGTTGTCGTTGTACCCCTTCAAGTCATTACACACAACAGAACAACGTCTTACTATCCTAACAATAAACACACACACAAGATATAAGATATGCATCAACAGATTATTGACGCTTTTCAACTACGCCGTCTGAATGAGAACCTGCTGTAGTAATAATGATGTTTAGGTACGTATAGAAAGACGGGAATTTTTACAGATTCTAGGTTTTAACCTTTACATCACTCTCCCGTTTCTTTACCGCACTGAATAAATCCTAATATAGGATGTGGTCATCAAGTCTCCTTGGGGGATCTGCGGGCTCTGCGAGTTTCATCTGAATTAGTTTTCGCCGGTTGTTGTTCGACTTTCATTGTGCTTCCTCTTTTCGTTCTGGTTACGTAAGGTTTCTGACGATCCGCGTGAACAACCTTCTGACGTCTGCTGTTTTGTTTGCACCTTATTTCATACAGTGCTGGCTCTGTAGTTTTTCATATGCCATAGGGGCCTTCCCACGGACTTGTTATTTTCCCTTGAGTTGGTTTCGCCAGCTATGTGTAATTCTGCTGGATTGCTGAGCAGTCGAGCAACGCCTACTGTCATCACGGTTCTTTTCCAAATTTGTAATGGATATCTTCTTGGACTCTGTCAGTCGCCCGCCTGATGTTGAGCACGAACTTATTCACAGGCTTTTCACTGCCAGGCGCTAAATCTAACTTCACATCTAGTGGGAACCTCATTTCCCTTCCTAATAACGCTAACACCAGCGTCATTCCAGTTGCCTCATGCCCCTTTCCATGAAAGCAAATTGTACAGGGTTTCAGGATTAATGCTGCAGATAGTAGATAACATGTTCAAGAGGGTGTGATTGCATTTTTCTACCATATGCCATAGGGGCCATTCTTACGGTAAAATTTACATAATTTAAAATTAAGATCGAACTTGTTAAAAAGTGAAATTTTTAGATAAACGGGTTACTGGATCATCGTTGTTTTCAGTTCATTTGAAAAATTGCGGCAAAACAAAGCTTATTTCAAGAACAGTTAAAATAGGTGTAAACTTTTTTTAATCATTATTTCTTTCATTATTTTAAAAATTTATTCATTTGTTTATATGAAAATTTTGCTGAAGTAAAATGTTTAGGTAAGTATACAAATGCTTCATTTAATTGTTATTATTAATCAAGATGTTATTTTAAGTAATTGAATATTTTAATGAAATGTTTAACGAAATATTTCAATTTACAAGTCAAATAAGTATACAAAGTTACCAATTCAGGTGAGCGTTATGAAAACAGGCGAGCTGGATAATTCAGATAATGGAGAAAGCCAGTTTATTATAAAATTCACCTTGATTGCAGGTATTGAAGTGTTGTCTTTTTGTAAATGAAATTTCATATTGCAATTTTTCATACTCAAGTTTTAGGTTCCCGGCAGAAATTTTGTCGTTTTGTCGACCACATCAGTGCGGTGGTGAAGTCGTTCAACAAATTTTGCTCTGACATGGAAATACCATGCCTTGTCAAACCGAGACGACTATTTGGCTCCAGTGTCTCGTCTTTCGACTCAAATGAATATCTATTTGAATGAACACATTTGTGTCTCATTTTAAATTTGCATCTTCACAAATCAGCAAAGCAACAAGTATAATTCATATCTAAGTATGGTTGTACAAGATCATTTGCATAAATTTTGAAAAACATAAATCAGTGTTTTTTACAGTATTCTTCGAATATCTAATAATAAAATAAATATCTAAAAACAAAAAATGTTTGGCATCATTTTCAAAATAAATTATTGCAAAATATAGATTTTAAATTATTAAAAATGATAATCTACGAATGATCCTATTTGTCTTAAACGTAAAAGTTTAAAGTGGATTAAAGTTGAATGAAAAACGTTTAAACTACTTTAAAATACCATCAACATGCGCTATATATACATATATATATGATTGTTTTCAAACTTCTGTTCAGTGTCGCAGATTGTAGCAANGGAGGCCATCCAATAGTACTGAATAATCTTAACAAATCATAATACTGGCCATGAATGTCCCCGCATATTGATACGGGAGCGTCAATTTCTAATAACGTGCCTTCATCTTGAAACGCTAGTTGCGCTTTATCCAAAACCAACACCACCTCATTCTCGGTGAAGTCAATATTACAATACATCTTTTTCATCAACAAGCAAAACACCTTAAACTCTTCTTCATTAAGTGAAAAGTACGCCATTTTTAGATAGAAGCACAAGCACACTTGCTACAATCTGCGACACTGAACAGAAGTTTGAAAACAATCATATATATATGTATATATAGCGCATGTTGATGGTATTTTAAAGTAGTTTAAACGTTTTTCATTCAACTTTAATCCACTTTAAACTTTTACGTTTAAGACAAATAGGATCATTCGTAGATTATCATTTTTAATAATTTAAAATCTATATTTTGCAATAATTTATTTTGAAAATGATGCCAATCATTTTTTGTTTTTAGATATTTATTTTATTATTAGATATTCGAAGAATACTGTAAAAAACACTGATTTATGTTTTTCAAAATTTATCCAAATGATCTTGTACAACCATACTTAGATATGAATTATACTTGTTGCTTTGCTAATTTGTGAAGATGCAAATTTAAAATGAGACACAAATGTGTTCATTCAAATAGATATTCATTTGAGTCGAAAGACGAGACACTGGAGCCAAATAGTCGTCTCGGTTTGACAAGGCATGGTATTTCCATGTCAGAGCAAAATTTGTTGAACGACTTCACCACCGCATTGATGTGGTCGACAAAACGACAAAACTTTTGCCGGAAACCTGAAACTTCAGTATGAAAAACTGCAATATGAAATTTGATTTACAGAAGAACAACACTTCATGACCTGTAATCAAGCTGAATTTCATGATAAACTGGCTTTCTCCATTATCTGAATTATCCGGCTCCCCTGTTTTTATAACGCTTACCTGTATTGGAAACTTTGTATACTTATTTGACTTGTAAATTGGAATATTTCGTTAAACATTTCATTAAAATATTCAATTGCTTAACGCAACATCTTGATTAATAACAACAATAAAATCAAGCATTTGTATACTTACCTAAACATTTTACTTCAGCAAAATTTTCATATAAACAAATGAATAAATTTTTAAAATAATGAAAGAAAAAATGATTAAAAAAAGTTTACACCTATTTTAACTGTTCTTGAAATAAGCTTTGTTTTGCCGCAATTTTTCAAATGAACTGAAAACAACGATGATCCAGTAACCCGTTTATCTAAAAATTTCACTTTTTAACAAGTTCGATCTTAATTTTAAATTATGTAAATTTTACCGTAAGAATGGCCCCTATGGCATATGGTAGAAAAATGCAATCACACCCTCTTGAACATGTTATCTACTATCTGCAGCATTAATCCTGAAACCCTGTACAATTTGCTTTCATGGAAAAGGGCATGAGGCAACTGGAATCACGCTGGTGTTAGCGTTATTAGGAAGGGAAATGAGGTTCCCACTAGATGTGAAGTTAGATTTAGCGCCTGGCAGTGAAAAGCCTGTGAATAAGTTCCTGTTCAACATCAGGCGAGCGACTGACAGAGTCCAAGAAGATATCCATTACAAATTTGGAAAAGAACCGTGATGACAGTAGGCGTTGCTCGACTGCTCAGCAATCCAGCAGAATTACACATAGATGGCGAAACCAACTCAAGGGAAAATAACAAGTCCGTGGGAAGGCCCCTATGGCATATGAAAAACTACAGAGCCAGCACTGTATGAAATAAGGTGCAAACAAAACAGCAGACGTCAGAAGGTTGTTCACGCGGATCGTCAGAAACCTTACGTAACCAGAACGAAAAGAGGAAGCACAATGAAAGTCGAACAACAACCGGTGAAAACTAATTCAGATAAAACTCGCAGAGCCCGCAGATCCCCTAAGGAGACTTGATGACCACATCCTATACTAGGATTTATTCAGTGCGGTAAAGAAACGGGAGAGTGATGTAAACGTTAAAACCTAGAATCTGTACAAATTCCAGTCTTTCTATACGTACCTAAACATCATTATTACTACAGCAGGTTCTTATTCAGACGGCGTAGTTGGAATGCGTCAATAACCTGTTGATGCATATCTTATATCTTGTGTGTGTGTGTGTGTGTGTGTGTGTTTATTGTTAGGATAGTAAGACGTTGTTCTGTTGTGCGTAATGACTTGAAGGGGTACAACGACAGCAGCGAACGATAACGCCGCAAGAACGATTAAAATTGAAAATATTTTAATGATAAATTATACAAACAATATAATAATAGAATGAACAATAATCAGTTGATTCAAACATGAGTCGCATATGATAAATATGATTTGATGAGTAGAAATGAGAGCAAAATAATTTCAATAAAAATCATTTTGGTTTTAATTGAAATATTTTGCAACGCAGATTGCTGTCCACCTGCAGTACACCAGCGAGATTGGTGAACTGACGGCAGTAGTTAGGGGCGCTGAAAATGGTAACTAAATGGGAGTCAGCAAAAAATTCATAACCAAAATCAACCACTTGGTGCGCCCGTACTATTAAATCTATATTCATTCTTTCGCAAAACTCTAGAATGACGTCTTCTCCAAATACATAACCAACGTTACGGGCACTGATTTCCCAACCTTTAATATATCGGTCGGGATCTGACCACAACAGATCTGCCAGGAGCCCTTGAAGCGGAATTTCCACCGGACGCTCAATCGATCGTATCTGATCAAAACTCTCCAGGTCCTTGGATAATCCTCCGTGCATACAAAATATTTTACCAGATATCAGCCCTGCTACTGGCATAAAATTAAATAAATGATTGAACTTAATGTAAATGTCACGTGAATATCGATGACGAACTTCTTCTAGAAATCCATATCCTCTGTTAACAGCCAAAGTTTCGTGATTGCCACGAAGCAGAAACATACTGCCTGGATACAGTATTTTTAATAGCAAAAGCAGTAAAATCACCTCTATACTGTTGTCGCCTCGGTCAACATAATCACCCAAAAACAAGTATCGTCTCTCTGGAGGCCATCCAATAGTACTGAATAATCTTAACAAATCATAATACTGGCCATGAATGTCCCCGCATATTGATACGGGAGCGTCAATTTCTAATAACGTGCCTTCATCTTGAAACGCTAGTTGCGCTTTATCCAAAACCAACACCACCTCATCCTCGGTGAAGTCAATATTACAATACATCTTTTTCATCAAAAAGCAAAACACTTTAAACTCTTCTTCATTAAGTGAAAAGTACGCCATTTTTAGATAGAAGCACAAGCACACTTGCTACAATCTGCGACACTGAACAGAAGTTTGAAAACAATCATATATATATGTATATATAGCGCATGTTGATGGTATTTTAAAGTAGTTTAAACGTTTTTCATTCAACTTTAATCCACTTTAAACTTTTACGTTTAAGACAAATAGGATCATTCGTAGATTATCATTTTTAATAATTTAAAATCTATATTTTGCAATAATTTATTTTGAAAATGATGCCAAACATTTTTTGTTTTTAGATATTTATTTTATTATTAGATATTCGAAGAATACTGTAAAAAACACTGATTTATGTTTTTCAAAATTTATCCAAATGATCTTGTACAACCATACTTAGATATGAATTATACTTGTTGCTTTGCTGATTTGTGAAGATGCAAATTTAAAATGAGACACAAATGTGTTCATTCAAATAGATATTCATTTGAGTCGAAAGACGAGACACTGGAGCCAAATAGTCGTCTCGGTTTGACAAGGCATGGTATTTCCATGTCAGAGCAAAATTTGTTGAACGACTTCACCACCGCACTGATGTGGTCGACAAAACGACAAAATTTCTGCCGGGAACCTAAAACTTGAGTATGAAAAATTGCAATATGAAATTTCATTTACAAAAAGACAACACTTCAATACCTGCAATCAAGGTGAATTTTATAATAAACTGGCTTCCTCCATTATCTGAATTACCCAGCTCGCCTGTTTTCATAACGCTCACCTGAATTGGTAACTTTGTATACTTATTTGACTTGTAAATTGAAATATTTCGTTAAACATTTCATTAAAATATTCAACTACTTAAAATAACATCTTGATTAATAATAACAATTAAATGAAGCATTTGTACATTTATCTAAACTTTTTACTTTATCTAAACAAAATTTTCATATAAACAAATGAATAAATTTTTAAAATAACAAAAGAAATAATAATTAAAAAAATTTACATCTATTTTTACTGTTCTTGAAAGAAGCTTTGTTTTGCCGCAATTTCTCAAATGAACAGAAAACAACGATGGCCCAGTAACAGTGTGACTTAGCCCGTTTATCTAAAAATATCATTTTTTTAACAAATTCGATCTTAATTTTAAATTATGTAAATTTTACCGTAAGAAAGGCCCGAGTTAGAATCGTTTTGACTGAATTCAACGATGCTCCCTGAATTGGAAGGTACAGTTCATCTTCTTTCTCCATTTCAGAACGACTTTTCGTAAGGTTATCAAACCAGGAACGTTTCACTAGGCTGAAATCACGAAAACCTTTTGCAATAATAAAATTTAACACTGAATTTCCTTACTCAGCAGTCTCTAATACCACGCTGTCTTCTGAGCTAGGTTTAACTGAAAAATAAGTTTATCATTACATTTTTTTAATTAATAAATACTCTACTTTTGCAATGTTTCAAATATTATCAAAAAATTGTATTCCACTTGTTAAAATGCTTTGTTAAAATACTTAACTGATTGCAGTAATTAAACTTCAAAGTAGAGAAATTCAAAATATGCAAAATGTTTGTAGTAAATTATGTAAATTGTTATTTAAATAATGAAAGTGAACGATGCATTAATTGAAAATAATATGAATTAATAAATTATACTGCTTGTGCTGAGGTGCGGAGAACCAGTGAATGATGCTTTTAAATTTTGCAATCGCATGCGCCAGTTTTGATCCACCATTGATGATGAAAATGTAGAAGGGAGAACGATTGTACGATCAGTTGGTGAATTTTGAATATTTTCATTTGAGAAAAATTCATTCGGTTTCGACACCACCTTTCCTCTACTTTTGGCAAAATTTCGAGGTGAAAGAAACATATTCTCTCTAGAATGCTGTCGTCCTCTTGGCATGACAATTGGGGAAGCTGGAAAATAGACTTCATTTCCACTAGTCCGTCTGAAAGGTTGCTAAATTTATTGGAAATAATTAAGTAAAATGGAACTATTATTACCGAAAGTCAGCTGAATGATTTGCAGGAGAGCCATCACTTATGCAGCTGAAATTTTGACTAAAAGCAATAAAATTTTGGCTCTTATTTTTTTTCTTTTCTATTACAAAGCATATTTTATGTATTACTAGACGTTTCTTGAAAAATCCATGCGCTTTCTTGGTGGATCTGCGTTAGTTTTTACAAGTTTCAAACAATTTGGATCATCATCTTCTGAAACAGGCCTTTTCATTTTTCGATCCAACAATACAAAATATATGACTTTTTCTGCATTATGCCTTAAAGCAAAGTAAAACTAGCAACTTTTATTTCATTCATGCAAATTTAAATATGATGAAAAATTAATAAATGACTCAATATTAATAAAAAAATTTTTTCATAATAAATAGCAATAAAAAGTATAACTGTTCTTGCTTGTTCTTCCTATTCTATGCATATGAATTAATAAAAATAATAATGGAATGTAAATTTACTTATTGTTTAATAACTGTTCAATCAATGAAGAACGATCTCCAAAACATCCTAAACTTGTCATGTGTCGAAGTACATCCGGATCAATGTCACTTTCAGTAGGAATTACAAGTGTCTGTAATAAGGTTTGTAAATCATTTATATTTTTAACATGCTTTTTTTACCTGAACCATTTTGAATAACGGCGCAACTCTTTGAAATGCACATTTAGATCCACTATAATCGATGTTTAAAAAAATGTACACTTCACGGTTTAAAATTTCATCTTGTGTACAGTATTAATGTATACATAATATACAGCTTTCCTAATTTATTGTTGCTTTAATTGTTCATTTGCATGATAACAGACAATTACAAGCGTAACAAATTAACATTTTGCATTCAAAACGCAAAACTTAATCTTACTTACTTAACTTTTTAAAATTAAAAACAATATAGCAAAAGCAAATGGAAATTACCCTGTGACCCAAGGATGTCGGAAAACATCGTCTAACTGAAAAGCAAATAAAATTTATTCATTATTTAATTTAAATATGGCAAAAATTTCTTACTGACATTCGCTTTGCAACGTTTACTTCTATCATACCGCGAAGAAGACTTTGACAATCTGGAGGTACGAAATGAGGAATGTGAAAAACGCCTCTTTTCACTTTCTCAAGCAAATGTCTCAAGTTGTCATCATCAAAAGGAAGAGCACCCTTTGAAATGAAAAATGAAAGAGCTTGAAAATTCAATCTGATCAAGCAAGCATACTTACAACAAGTAAGGCATAGAGAATAACCCCGCAGCTCCATACATCTGCTTTTTTGCCGTCATACTTTTCACCCTGCATTATAAAATCAATTTATGCGTGCGATGTAAATTGTATCTTGAATTGCCGATCTTACCCGGATAACTTCTGGGCAAGCATAGTGCGGAGAGCTAAATGTCAAAGGAGAAACTAATTCAACTGATCAAAATCAAAAGAGCACAATTACCCGCAGCTAGTTTCCAACATTGAACCTTCCACTTGCAAAGAGGCCATTCCAAAATCAGCAATTTTAATATTATTCCTTTCATCCAGAAGTAAATTTTCTGGCTTCAAATCCCTGTGACTATTTAAAAATGTCCCGTATTGTATTGGCAATAATATTCTGATTAGCCTGCTTTTACCAAATATTTTGAGCATGACAATAATCCAAAGCGTACACAATTTGCCGAAATATTTTTTTAGCTTCTTTTATCGGCAAGCGACCTTTTCTCACAAGATAATCAAACAGTTCCCCACCGCTAACATATTCCAGAATTAAATATCTAAAAATAAAGTTTCTCAATAGAAACGCTTTACAATATCAAAATTATAACATGGGAAGTATATATTTTTTCTTTGTTTGCAAAAAATCACTTACAAAAACTTTTGATTTTCGTACACGTCATACAAGCGTAAAATATATGGATGATCGATCAACTTCATTACGGCAATTTCACGTTCGACCTATACAAATTGAATAAATTGACAAAAAATGTTAAGCAAAATTAAATAAACAAGCAAAGGTCTTTTGAAATGAACAAAAAATATTCTTTAATATAATTTTATTAGCTGCTGTCAGTTGCGTCAGCTTTCAAGTGAGCAATTTTAAACTGACAAATAGCTTTAGCTGAAATTAAAGCAAACTTTAGCGTAAACAAGAATTTACTTTTATTAATACTGATTCTGAAAGTTTTTCTTTTCTGACAATTTTGATGGCCACCTTTCTTCCACTAGCATAATGCGTGCCCAGTTTCACTAATCCTGCAAAAAAGATATTTATTTTAATAAAGTTATTGAATTTCAAAATGAACAGAAAAAATGCAAATAAATATTTCTTTGAAGTGATCATGTTCAGAAGCTGTATTTGAAATTAGCGTTAATAAAGAATACAAATGACAGCACTGCAATTTAAATTTTAACAAAATATTGTTTGTCCTGCTTATCATTTTGTTATTTACAACTAGTAATTTTATTGTTGTTAATATACGGTATGTTATGAAATTTAAATTAGATAAAATGTTGGAACAACTTAAACAACAGTGAAGTAGAGGCAGAAAATGAAAAGCTGCAAGTGTTGGTTAAACATTGCATTTGTCAAACATTGCGATTACAGAATGATTTTTTTCATTTTATTGTTTCTCATTGATTTACAGGGATTAAATTATTTAATGTAATCGCAAATATTCTTTTGAATCTACTTGTGAAGCATATTATTATTGTTGGAAACACTGACAAAGAAATAGCATACTGACAAATCGATAATTTGTTTAATAATCGAGCGTGACACTTTCATTATTGATTTTTCAGCACAAAGATGCAATTTTAAGTCCAATCGAATGCTTTTATTTGTAATGAAAATTTATTCTGTGATGATAGCTTATATTACTTTTTATTTACGCCTGATATTATTTTGATCAGCATTTATCTGCAACAGCACTTCACTGAAAATCACTAACAGAACCAAACCGTAAAAATTTGTCTTCTTAAATCACCATAGTATTGTTTGCTAATTTTTTCATTTTACTGTATTTGCTTAAATTACTAAGACTGTCACTTGAATCTGCTTGTTCATCATAGTTGTGGCATTATTTGTTGTATTATGAAAATTGATTTATAAGAGAAATTTTCATCAATAAAATTGATCGTATAAAAATTATTGCATTGCAATTGATGCTATGGTTACAATATGAATTTTTATTGATTTATTATTACAAAAAACAGTTTTAAAAGTTTAACCCACATAGTATTAATAATTAATTAATCCCATTTCAACGGAAACAGAAATTTCTGGTAAAGTTCTGGTAAATTTGAATGAAATAACAATAGTAAATAACCAACAATGTTCTTCATAAAATGAAATTTCAAATTTAATTATAAAATGTTTTTCATTTAATTTCAGTTCAAAAAATTCATAAACTTACACTTTTATATTAAAATGCTACTAACACTAATAATATTATCTTGTTAAAATAAATAGAAAAAAAGAAATTTAAAAATAACAGTATATTTAAATTACAAAATTTTGTATTTAATAACAAGAAACATTCGAATAACGCATTATAGAAATAAAGTATATTATAATTCATGAATCAGTAAAATTTGGACATTTCTGAAAATATAAAAAAGTATTATTTTACTTTAAATAAAACAGTGAGTTTTAATGATAAGATTTTTAGAGACTTAATGGTAAGCAGCCTTTCAATTACATGTTTGATT
The DNA here is from genome assembly GCA_001447755.1 of Trichinella papuae. Taxonomy (NCBI): domain Eukaryota; kingdom Metazoa; phylum Nematoda; class Enoplea; order Trichinellida; family Trichinellidae; genus Trichinella; species Trichinella papuae. The sequence goes on along the minus strand of JYDO01000012.1, from coordinate 145,616 downwards.
AGAGCTACTGCTAATTTATAAAAATCTAATAATTGAAACAAATTAATCCATTTCTTAATAAAACATCATACTTGTATTAGGTTAATGTTTTTGAGAACACGTTTTCAAAATTTAGTAACTGTTGAAGCAACTGCAATGTATTATGCTTGACGCGAAAATGGTATTCATTTAATTTTATTCACCTTAAGATACATTTCACATTCACATATAACTTTGTATTTTATTCATATGTAGTAATATTTAAAATTCATTTCAGTAATGCACTTTGTTTAATTTGCTCAAGCTTGTAATGCTTTTGAAAATGCTGAATTCACTCTCTGATACTGGATGCTGTAATATAAGCTGATTATTTGTAACATGTAAATATTACATCCAATAATTAAATCATAAATATTTCGCAAAAATATTTTTAAACTATACAATACATAAACAGTTCATCATAGCTCATTGGAAAATTTAATTCTGGAATTATATAAAAGCTTTACTGAGTAATAATGTTATCAAATATAAGAAAAGTAGTAAATGTAGAAAAGCGAATTTAATCAAGAATTTTGAAATAGAATATAATATAATCTCCAATCAATTCTTAACTAATTTTGATGAAATGAAAACAAACTGCACAAAATATGAAATCATCCTTTCTCTGCCTTTTGAAAATTCTGCGTTGATCACTCAATCAATCAATCAATCGATCAATTTTATATTTTATGTTTGAAAGACAGAAAATTTTCATATCTTTAATCTTAACATTTCCACATTTCTGGCGGAAAACAAATGAAACCAATTGTATCATAGCAAATTTAAATATCACTGAACACAGTAATACATATTTTATTTGAAATAATGAATCTTCATTAAATCACAAAATTTGGTTGAAATTCATCATTAAAATAAACAAACTGAATTTTTTTGTATAAAAAACAAGTAAAAATTTTATCGACATATTTCTTCATTGAAAATGCAATGAAACTCATTCCCTATTGGTACTTATTAGCAAGGCCAAATAAGCAGCTTTGGTATTAAATGAGATTTACTGACACTCAGCTTTCTGAATAATTAGTAAAACAATTTGTTAAGCAAAATGTAACAAGCAAGAACATTTCTTACCAGTTTGACCTTTTCCTAAAGTTTTTTCCAATCTATATGGTCCAACAAATTGATAAATATCTCGGGATGGTATATTGTTAACGGTGTTCGTCATATTGACCATAATAAACAAGCAACAATTACAATATTTTTAATTTGTTTGTGCAATTTAAAAGTAAATTTTGAAATTAGCATATTCCAGTATGGGAAATGGGACAATCTTGAAAGCTACCATACTGTTTACCAGACCTATTGCCACAGACTTCCGCTTTCTTTGCTTGGTGAAAAAGCCATCATGTCATTGAATCTAGTAAAAGGTCTGTTCTGCAAAGCTGCAAAACATAACCAATCGAACAGCGCATGCTCACTTGAATAAACGCACAATGTTATGCCTGAACAAATCAATATTAAGCATGCATCGTTAGTTGTCGCGAAGCGAAAAGCGAGGAAACTGCCATCACGCAGATTATGCATTGACACATGGGACGATATCAATCAATAAGGACTTATTTTACAGTGCTTTTAAATCAAAATTATTATTACTCAACTTCTGCAAAATGATGGTGTAAAATATTCTTATATACATATACAGAAGTATATTAATAAATAAGCATAAACATCATTATCTATTGAATTTATTGAAAAGTATTTTTATTGGTAAGTTTGTTAAAATTTATATTAATTAATTAAATTGCAAAATATTTTAATTTCTCTCAAAATTGGAATTAGTGACCTTGCTTCATTATGCATGAATCATTTATACAAATTAAATTTAATGATAAGTTTATCATAGTTGTCTATAACATGTACTACTTTTGCAAATAAAACTTTTCGAGGAACGAATTTTCATCTTATACATTAAAGTAAATACATTTGCATTTGCAAATCTATATAATCTGCATTTTAAATATTAATTTCAGGCAAAATTTAAATTAAATTATTAAATGTTGATTCTGCAACAACCAAGACACGATTAATGAAGTGCATATTTGAAACTTCGAATTCATTCAGCAAAATATTTACATAAAACTTTTCGAAACATAAAAATGCAATTGAAAAAAAAATTTAAACTGATAAAATAGTATCCACTTTATGCATTTCTTTTTCATGTTACAGATTTATCTTTATTTAGCTGTAAAGCAATTCAATTTCCACTACATCATACCATGTTTAAAAATTTAAATCACATAAATAATAACTACGCTTTTAATATTTTGAATACAATAAAGAAACAAATTATTTTAAATAATATTACAATGGCGAACAAATTTTGGATAAAATCTAAATTTTTCAGATCAAGACTGAATGCGGCTTTACAGTTTTGAAAGAATTGAATTTATTAAGTTGGAATTTTTAATAGAATAAAACAAGCAGAATTATTTTGAATTTATAAAAAAGGAAGAAGCATTGGCTGTGTACATTTGTTAAAATCAATTTATATTTACATCCAACTTTTTGCCAATTTTTCTCAGCAGACAAAAAACTTTCGGTTTTTCAATTCAAAGCAAATTTTAATTTAAAAAAAAGGCAATAACATGCAATAAAAGCAGTAAAAAATGTTGAAAAGTGGAAATGTCATTTTATTGTGCAGAGTAATATAATCAGTAACAAAAAGTAATTTTTTAAAGTTCCTTATCGATACCTCTAAATTGCATGGTGTAGATTTATTGAAGTTCTAATTGAATTACAATGGTGACGCTTCTTCTGAGCTATAAAAGCAGTAATTTTAGTAGAAAATATTAACTTATTACCAATTCAAACATACTTTTCATAGAACTTCAAAATTTAAACTGTTTAAACAAATATAGCGCGCTTGCAGTTTTATACAATTTATGTCCTCAGTATAAATTATAATTTCAAATTATTTTTTTTACTAATAACAATAACTAATAATCATTTTTTAATGTATATAATACTGCTGCTGCTGTTTCATAATATTAGAAAACGTATTCTTTACTTTAAGTGTCTTAAATTTCTAGAGTATGTATGTGCTTATTTTGCATACAGACACATATGTTCACTGTTCAACCTGTAAAAATGTGGAAACATAGTGCGGAAGTTATTTTTATTAAAATGTATTGTTTTTTTTACTATTTCAAGCAAAACATATATAAATGTAAAGCATTTTAGTAAAATATCTAAAACCATAAAATTTTATTTCAATTTGCTGTGATGTATGTTCAGATTTTGTTTAAATTATGTAAACAAAGGGATATTGAAATTCGATCGAATTTTTTCTCGCGTTCTCTTATTAATCTGAAAATTATTTCATTGGTTTTAGTGTTTCGTTAGTTCAAAGTTGTTTTACTGTGATTCGATATTACATTGTTTTTAATTTTCCTCCAAGAGTCGTGATTTTATTAGATGGTAATTTCAAATAGTATATTTTCTAATTATTCATAATTGTGAATGGTTGCAATTTTTCACATTTCATTGGTTAAAACGTTTCTGTTACAATTTCCATAACTTTAAGTGTAATTTTTAATGTCTTGAAATTTTCATTAATATTATTTATACCCTACTTTATGAAGATTTATTATTCACGAGAATATTCAGTTCTAATTTTCTGCTTCTCAAACTATGAAGGTTAACGAAGGAAAGTTTTCGCTGCAAGCTGCAATATTTTTAAATGTATTAATGAATAGTTTCCACGTTAATTGGACAGAAAAGTAAAGGCTTGTTGTGCTAAAGAAAATTGTGTATTTCCATGTTTTCTAATGAAATGAGCATATTGAGAAAAACATTACTAATTTTAAGGATAAAATGTCTGCTGTAAATCAATATAGAAATAAGAAAAAGTAATCTTTCCTTAAAACTCGCCCAAATTATTGTGCTAATTCTGTACAAGAATCAAATACACTAAGAAAAACAATAAAGTAGCATAAAAGTTGCGCTGATAGCATTTTTGAAAATGTTTTAATCAGTCATTAAATGTAAATATTAAAATATTATATAAACTAAATTTACACATCTACAAAAAAATGTTTCAACTAAAAACTGTTTTCATGAAAATTCAAAACTCTTTTGTTTGGCGCGTCTTGTCTATAATTGGCTGAAGAATTTCAGCATTGGAAAAATTGACTGTTGTTCATAGGTTTTACTGAAAATCATTGTTAGCTTAACAACTGCTTGTGATAAATCAACATAACTATGAAATTCTTACTTTCTGAACTATTTTATCAAAGCAGTTGAACATTTGAGATCGAAAGCTTGAAATGCAAATTATGTTATCCACAGATGAATAATTAGCATGAATAAACAAAAGCTACTTATTGAATAAGCCTAGTAAATGTAGGTATTTAATAAACAAAATTGAAGGCGCTAGCCTGCTTCAAGTCCATTTGGTAAGTAAAAGCAGAATAAAAATGAAAACAAGGAGCTTCTTATGTTTTTATGTTCAAAACATTAATATTCTAAATATAAGTAATTTAAAATTTATTTGTATAATGAAATTAACAGAATCTTCACAATATGAGAATAGAGCAATCACACTTTGTCATAATGATTTGAATAATTCAGCACCAAGATTTTGAAACATTTCTGATGATTCATCATCAAAATACATTACAAGGAACGCCACTCTTTGAATGTTCGTCGTATCATCAGCATATCCAAGTCTTGTGATGATGAGAATTGTTGTTGATGTCCGCTGACATATCTGACTGCTGTCGCCGAATGCAATATTTTACGGTGACTGACACGTACACACCTTCAGTCTTTAACAAATTAAGCACACACACGCACATACACACACCAATACTACTGGAAGCCCATATACTGTATTACCTGCATTCACTTACTGATGGTCAACAATAACACATTATTTAAAGCACCCAATAATCTATTCAAATAAAATAATTAGTAAAATATGAAATATTAATTAATAAATTAATTAACATTTTATGTTATGATGTTACACACATGTTTACTTGAATATTCTGTTAAAAATTCAGCGTTTCGTTGACTCTCCGAGGAGCCGGCGTGCTTGCGTAACACTTGGGATATAGATCGCAGACACAATGCGAAGCCCAATCCGGATGGTTCTTCCGGCGGGTGACGCAACCGGATACTGCCCGACCGTATATGAAAACCAGGCAAATGACATGGCAGAAGGTACCGGACCCCTGTTTCTGTCGCTCAAGACCGACAGCGGTCACCGAGAGTTTGGGCCACGTTCCATTGGTAGCTGTGTGTCAACTAACTGACAGGAGAACAATGAGAACTGGCTTATGATCAGGCTGGTTGCGCGGCTGACTCCCCTCTGGCTCTATATAAACACGCCAAAATTGAGGAAGAACAAAGCTGTGAGAGTTGAGACAGACAGAGTCCTTTAAAGAGCTGTGAGAAGAGACATAAGAGGAAACATCGGGAGAAGATCAAAGAGAGACATTAATGCACAGTAGACTGATGTTGGACAACAATTATGCGATCATTACTCGAATTGTTCATTTGTCCGTGTTGTCAGAATTATATCTGATGTCATCATCAACGGAATAAAATCTCAATTCCTCTGTACTGTTTGTCGTTGTGTTAGAGCAAGCATCAGTTCACCATGAACGAGGCCAGCAACTTTGTTTAGAACGCCCACCGGAGTTCATACTGTAGAAAATAACTTGAAGATCAGATAATTGATTTTCAGCATACTCTAACAAAATTACAAAAATGTTAAATTTTATGAACTTTATAAAATCATAGAGAAAAAATTAAGAATTTAATACATAAAAAACAATTTTATTAATATTAAAACAAAAAGATTATCTGGCGATTATTTTATGTTTTATTAATGACTGCATACCGTAATTTCATTACTTATAGTTGTTCATTTTAAACAAGTACTAGAAAATAGCATAATAAAAATGTGAAAAATAAAAAGTTTTTCTGAGTTATTTTCAGCTAATAATAAAGTTATAATTACTTTAGACTTTATAAAAAGTTTTAAGTTAAATTTTTTACTACTTACCCATCTTACAGTGGTTTGCTAAGTACGGTATTGCAGATTAGTTGAAAAATTAAATGTTATTCAGAATTAATATAAGTTATTAAATTTTTTAAAAATAAAAGAAACACTCAATGAAAAATTAGTGTAATTTTTAAAATTTTGGTGAAATAGCGACACTTAAAGCATGTCAGCTTTAATCGGAAATATTTTAACATTTTGTAGATGAGTGACGAAATCCAGGATCCTTTGGCACGTCTTCGAAAAAAATGTCAAGAAGAAAAATGTCAGCAATTTGTGGAAAAACTTGAAATTTGTAGTAACAGGGTAAAAAGCCGTAAAAATACAGAAGAAAATTGTCATGACGAAGTTATAGATATGATGAGATGCGTTGATCATTGCGTGAGTATTTTTTTCATAACTTTAAGAAAATAATCGAATCGAATATTTTATATAAGTCTGTTGTGTTGAGCAGCGTTTGTTTAAATTAATAAGTGAAATATCCGAATTTAAAAAATTATTTGCTTGTTTTAAGGCAGTGCAGCGGGCCTTCAAAATGTTGAAATAGAAAACATCATGTCGCAAATGAAATTATCGATAAAAGTATATTGATTTTAATAAAAGTGAATTACACGTTGTTTTCGCAAATTTTTTGATTTCTTCAACTCTGTTGCGACTTGCGAACAGTTTTTTAAAGCATGCCTATAATTCTCTCGTACAGAGTATTCTGAAAAACATTGTTTCAGAATACGAATATATTGGAATAAATTTTGGCTTTTCTTAAATGATCTGTTACTATGTAAATATTTGTGTAAATAAATTTTAATTTCAAAATAGAATAGAGATAGTATACAAATGAATTTAGTGTGAAATAAATTGAAACTTGGACTTTGTTTAACAATATACAGCAATAGAAATAATGCTGCGTAGGATATAATGCAAAAGTGATTAAAGAAAGATATGGCATATCGTCTGATTATCATCTCAAATGAGCATTTTGAGAATTATTAATTTTTATGCAAAATTTTGAAATTCTACTAAGTTACAAACTTAATTGACTAAAATGCAAGTATAATTTTGAAATAAAAATACAAAATGATGAAATAATTAAGTTGACAAAATAGTTGGTAATTTATGATAAAAAATTTTTTCACGTTTGCATATATTGATTCGCGAGATCTAATATCGTATACATGTAGCATAAAAGTTAATAAATTTATTGATAATTTATTAATAAATTTATTGTTAAATATTAATAAATAATAATATGTCATTTGATACCGTATATTGAAAGTTATCATTCAAGATGTATGTTGTGGTTGTAAACTTTAAAAGCAGCTGGGCGGTGAGGTTTAAAGTATCAATAAAAATTTAAACATGTTAAAATAAGTTTAAATTTTAAAATTTTGATGTACTATTGTTACAACAGTGAACAGTTTAGTTAGTTTGTTGTTTTTTGGTTCCCTTGCTTTCTCTTGGTGTGGTGTTTTGCTCAGCTATGAGAATTTGCATATCTTTTGTCATCTTTGTACTGTTGCTAGTGTGCGTCAGTATTGAATCAAGTTACCGCAAATCAGTGTCTTGTGTGCATGATGTGAATGATTCTTTTTTCGGTTTTTACGACATTCACTCGATGAAGTGCGTCACGTTGACATCGATAGCAGAAGCAGAAAACCGAATTTCAGCAAGTATTGTTTTGCGTGACACCTGCAGTAAAACGTGGGGAAATGAGCCGGCAGATATTATTCCAATGGTGATTCGCCGGCCTAATGGTGGCCATGAATTTTTGATTAAACAATTTCAGCATTTAAATCTTCCCGAATGGTTGTATGGAAAGACGATTTTGTTGAAGCACTACATAAGCGAGATGAGGAAGTTTTCTAAAAACACATTTGCAATTAATGTTCGCAATATGGATGTCGATCAATTCAGCCAGTTGAAGCATCTTGAGTTATCATATGAAGAACGGCTGAACTTGACTCAAACTATAATCCGAGCTGATCATGTATTTGAAGATTTTAATTATGTTCTAGTCAACGAAAGTACAAAGCTAGCGCTTTTACAAAATGGTACAAATAGTGTTGAAGATTTCTGTTTGAGCTTGCATATTGAGCAAGATGAAATTTATAACTCAATTCATTTATGCAATTCCATTCCTCCTGGTAATTACAGCGTGTTTTGCTATACGGCTCCGGTGGTCAATTGTGAATACAGCAGAGGTGAAGATGGCAAAATTTCATGCATTTGCAATGCAAATTTTACTGGTAATCACTGTGACGAATTAATCTTTGGAAGCAACATCGATGAAGAAAAAGTCAAACGTGAGTACAATCAACATTGAATAAAATTTTTAAAAAAATATATAATTAAATGAAATGTTTTTTTTTTATATTTTTGAATAATTAAACTGACGATAAACAATTGGTATTGAAAAGTTGTATACTTGAATTTTCCAGCTTGAATGTTTCACAAAAAATTTGACTTTTCTTCAAAAAAAACCAATATTTGTATGACAATGGTTTAAATGAAATTTTTATTTCAGAAAACATTACGAAAGAAATTGTAAGCAATGCAACATGCGCTGGAAGACCGAACATGTGCTTAAACGGTGGTACATGTATAATGGTAGACGGAAAATTAATCTGTTCGTGTCGATTCCCGTATAAAGGAAAGACTTGTGAATTCAGTAAACATTTTATTATTAAAAAAATAAACAAACATTATTTCAATCAATAATAATTTCTCCTTTTTTCACTTAGGGGATGACAAGTTGTTGATTCAATCAGATTACAAGTATTTTTTTATGTCACTGAAGATGATCGTACTTGAAGTAGTAGCTGGCTACATGCTCCTAGTAACAATTATTGTTCTGTGTTGCATTCAGAATGTATGTACTCCGCTTTATATACAGATATATATATCTTTTGTATTCATTTTTTCATTCAATCACCATTCATTTTATATTTTAGCGTGCAGGTAACAAAAAACGCGACATTTTGAAAAAACTTGCAAAAAAAGGAAGTTCACAGAACAATTTTTAAACATGTGAAGAAAGAAAATATTATCTGTGCTTTCATTTCGTTTTACACTTTTTAAATAATACAACTTATTGTATGCGCATAATAAATTAATTCATTTTCAGGCTATATAATTCACAGACTTTAATTTTATTGTTCACATGTTCATAATCAATACATTTATAACAAAATGCAAAAGTTACTTTTACCATCCCATTTTTATTGTATCTGCTTCAAAATAAACAAAAACCAAATATAATTACGCAAACCGGATGAATAAAAAAGCAATCATTCACTTGGAACAATACAATCGATATCATTTGCTTCTAAACCGTTACCCACAGCATATAATTTTTTTTTTAAATAAACAATAAGTATATTCTTATGCATAATATTCCAATGCTGTTTTTTTCTTCGACTGCACTTCCAAAATTGCTTCCATGAAATCTTCATGCTTAACTTGTACGGCATTGTTTCTCAAAGCGATCATTCCCTGTAAAAGAATAATAATAATAAGAAGAAGAAGAAGAAGAAGAAAATTTCTCATTTAAAAGCAAATTATTAAATCACATTAAAACTTATTTACCGCTTCAACGACGACAGCTTTGCATTGCGCCCCGTTGAAATCATCTGTACAACGAGCCAATTCGTCGTAGTTGACGTGTTTGCTAGAAAAAACAAAATTAATAATAATCATAATAATAATAGCAAAATTCAAAAAATCAAATTTTCATGCTAACTCGATGTTCATTTTCCGAGAATGAATCTGCATAATTCGAGAACGTGCTAAATCGTTCGGTAATGGAAGTTCAATTTTCCGATCTAAACGACCACTTCTCAACAGTGCCGGATCCAAAATATCCACTCTGTTCGTAGCAGCAATCACTTTAATATCAGCCTGGGGCTGAAAGCCATCCAGCTGATTCAACAATTCAAGCATTGTTCGTTGCACTTCACGATCGCCTGCCTTTTCAGAATCAAAACGCTTTGTACCTGTACAATCAAATCAAATCAAATCAAATCAAATCATTGCTGCTAATCAAGTTATCAAAAATAAAACTTCAAACAAAAACAAGCATCATCATTCAACACAACTCTACAAACCCTCTCTTGTTGTTGTTTCATTGATATTAAAAATGTTTTTAATTCAACTAAACAATAACACTTACCAATTGCGTCCAATTCATCGATAAAAATTATAGCAGGAGCTTTTTCTTTGGCTAAAGCAAAAGCATCACGAACCAATTTCGCTCCATCGCCAATAAACATTTGCACAAGCTGTGGACCAGCCAATTTCAAAAATGTGCTTTTAGTCTGAGCAGCCACCGCCCGTGCCATCATGGTCTTCCCTGTACCCGGAGGACCGTACAAAAGAACTCCTTTCGATGGTTGAATACCCAGAGTGATAAATCTTTCTTTATGAGTCATTGGCAAAACTATCGCTTCAATAAGCTCTTGAATTTGCGTGTCCAAACCTCCAATATCACTGTATTTCTCGGTAGGTCTTTCATCAATTTCCATAGCCTTTAAAACAATGACTTGTGAAATTGAAGTGAAAATTGAAACAAATGTTTAAACAATCAAAATAAAAAGTTAATCGAAAATAATTTTTTTAACTTTTCAATTATTTATTTAAAATTCCCATACCTCAAAACGATTTGACAGATGATCAATTTGATAAATACACTACCATAGCTTAAAAAACTTTGAAATCTATTGACACAAAATATCGTGCAATAAAAATACCGTATGAATTACTTGCTTATTGATAAATGCAAAAAAAAATTCTACTCATAAAAATACACACAATTCATCAATGAAAGTATGAGCAAATTAGTGAATTACAGAAAGATTATATTCAAAATTGGCTGATGCAATCAAGTACTTAAAAAGCGACAATTAACAAAACCAAAGAGCACACAAACACTACATTACCTTAACGCGACTGTCATATTCTGGAGGCAGTTTTTCCAGAATTAAATAAGAATCTTTGTTTACTCCAACCAAATCTCCAGGCTTCAAAGTATCTGCATCTACCAAACCAATCATAGGAAGAAAATAAGTTGCCCTAGTAGATGTCTTGATGACGGTGCATTTAGTTTTGATAGCATCTTCGTCAATATTAGCACCTTCTTGTTCGTCGGTTGCCGATGCATCCAAATCAAGAAGTTCGACTACGTTTGAAACTAAATATGGCAGATGACGGTTCACTTTAATGCGCTCTTTATTCTCCTGAAGAAACAGCAGTGCTGTGGAAAACTCATCTATGCCAGAAATTTTCTACTACATTACAAAATACAATAAAATATGAAAGGCTATCTTAAAGTGTGCCACCATAAGTGAACGTTCAAGTAAAGTATAAACATGCAACAAACTTTAATTTTCTCTCGGTAGTTGTTGACTTCATGTGTCAGACGGGCGCATTCACTTCGCATAATGCGTATTTCATTTTCGAGTAGTTTTGTTCTACCATTAATATCTTCCGTAGACATCAACAATATCTCCGGATCTACTTCATACTCCACGTTTTGAACAGTGGGACTCAATCCTTCGACTTGATCAGGACGCATGATCAATAATACCTTAAATTAAAAAAAAATACCTAAAACTATGTTGAATAAGGTTTCACGTAAAACAAAAATTCAAAGAAACAAACGCTGTACTTAATAAACAAGTGAAATTAACTACAAATTAAAATTATCATAAAGCTTATAACGTGGAATTTGTACTGAAATTTCATTTACATATCATATAACAGAGTGAAAATTAACATCTTTGGGATGTAAAAAGTTTCTGTAAAATAAAACAAGGTTGCTGAAACAGTGAAAACAAAATTACTTACGAATAAAAGCAAGATTGTTACAAAGTACAGTAAGAAAATAAATAAAATCAAGTGCAAATAATGGATGGACTAAAAAATTACCAGTATATCTGTAATTATTTCAATATTCATATTACCAAAAAAAAAATTTATTAGGTTTTTTTCAGTTTTAATAGACATAAATAATCGAGTCTTTAGCATTTTAATCCTTTTTACTTCATGCGTGATATGATTACTGATTGATTATTGCGTGTAATAAAAAACAACAACAAAGAACAGCTTTTAAGCAGTATGACAAATTATTATTAATATAATTTATCAAAATTACATTTCATAATAAATACAAAGATGGTTAAGGTTTGAGTTAGCGATAGTTGAAGATGGAATGAGAAAGTACTGTATAATAAACAGCTCGTCTTTGCTCTTTAATATTGCTCTAATGTTGAAAAAGGAAACTTATTCTGATTAGAATAGCACAATAATTCACAGAATGCAATCAGAAATTTTCTCAATATCAATGACTGCGCTGGAATTGTTTGTGATAATTATTAGTTACGGTTTTGCTTATCATGGAATTTATTAGTTTACAGATTATTAGAAACGTGAAAACGATATTAATTTCCAACAAAAATAAACTACTTTTGACGCATAGGACAACAAAAAAAGGAAACGCAATTGGAACCACTTCCAATATTTCACATCAAACGACATGTACTCAACATTCATATGCAACGAATGATTATTATTTTATTAAATATCAATTGAAATCAATTAAAAAGGGTGAAACATTATTGCTTCTTTCTTTTTTCATCACTACTTCTTGAAGGCTTCTTTTTGTGCTTTTCTTTCGAAGCTTTCAATGGCAATTCCACAGGCGTGACCGCAGATTTCTTCTTCGCCTCCGCTTTGTCGAAAACTGCCTCTTTCTTCTCTTTTGAAATTCGTTCAAATCCTGCAACAATTTAAACATTGTTTTTTTCCTCATAAATTAATTCTTCAGTTAAATTTCGCATGCAATTTTTACCGGCTGGATGAACTTCTTTGACAATTGGTTTGCCATTGTCTCTGTTATCATCTTTTGCCAAAGCACCCCTCTGATTGTCACCTGCACTCGAAACTTTATCTAAAATTATATTGAATCATAAAGTTACAATTATTTCATACTATAAAAATCATAAATACACATAAATGATCAGTGTAATTTTACCAGTTTCTGATTCTTTCCTGCATCCTGCTGCTTTCTCACCAAGCCCTGCTCTTGTTCCCCTTGCCCGCTTTTTGTCATGCACCCTTTTCAGAAGACTTAATAAATAGAATTTCATGTCTTTGTTAGAAATACCATTGGAAAAATAATCCTTTTCTATCGTAATATAGTCAGATTCTAAACTTTCCTCGCCATCATTAAACATTCCATCTTTCAGAGACAATGGTTCCTTTTTAACTTTTTGCCGTTCATCCGCAGATGCCGTGTCAAGAGTTGAAGTTTCAGAAAATGATTTCACATCAAATGCTTTATTTTCACAGAAAATGCTTCTAGCATCTTCTTTGTCCGCTTTCAGGGACGGTCGTTTGCCCTTAACAAATTTCACATCTTCCGGAATTGCACAAGACTGGAATATTATTGCCTGCTTTGAACCTTCACACCAAATATTTCAAAGAGTAACAAACTATTTACCTTCTCGTCTACCTCTTTTTTTGACTGCTCAAAGTTGCTGATCTTTGATTTGAATTTTTTTGCCTTTTGCACTGCTAAACCTTTTGCCCCTGCAAGAATTTCATACGGATTAAAATCAACTAGTGTAAATTTGTAAATTAAAAGCAATGACCAATTTTGTATTACTTTCCTCAGCATTTGAAAATGCCACCACCTCTCTTCCGACTGTGTAATTCACACTGGTCCATTTCAATTCTTTCGGTTTGGATACTCTTTTTTCTGACGTTGCTTTTCCTCTTCCAAAGCTGACATCCGGAGCCTTAGCCTCAATCAGGATATCTTTATCAAATGTCATTTTTTTAAACATATTCGTAAATCGTTTCATCATTTTCGCTCTACTGTTTTCTGGAGATACAACTACTGCATACGGTAGCATAGGATTATCATCAGGAGTTGCACGTAGCAGTGGACTGCTTTCAGAAACAACTTTTTCTTTGGATGTCATTTTTCTTCTTTCTTTTCCAGGCTTTTCAGTTAACTTCTCGCTTAAAGCTGGTTCATTAAATGAATCGACAGCGTCGGATAACAATACAATTTCAGGCAATGATGGCCTTTCGTGAACTATTGCCTCTTGAGCAGCTTGTCTAGAGTTCACTGTTGTTACAGATTTGGACACTACATTATCTGCATCATCTTTTTCTTCTATCTCTGAACTGGCATCATCGGATAACACAACCTCCGGCAATGACTGCCTTCCATGACCTGCAGCTTGTCCAGTGTTCACTGTTGTTACAGATTTCGACATCACATTATCTGCATCTTCTTTTTCTTCATTCTCCGAACTGGCATCGTCGAATAACACAACCTCCGGCAATGACTGCCTTCCATGACCTGCAGCTTCTTGTGCAGCTTGACCAGTGCTCACTGTTGTTGCAGATTTCGACACCACATTATCTGCATCTTCTCTTTCTTCCTTCTCTGAACTGGCATCGTCAAATAACACAATTTCAGGCAATGATGGCCTTTCGTGAACTGTTGCCTCTTGAGCAGCTTGTCTAGAGTTCACAGTTGTTACAGATTTCGACATCACATTATCTGCATCTTCTTTTTCTTCCTTCTCCGAGCTGGCATCGTCCAATAATACAATATCCGGCAATGACTGCCTTTCATGAACTGCTGCCTCTTGCTCAGCTTGTCTAGAGCTTACTGTTGCTGCAGATTTCGACATCACATTATCTGCATCGGCTTTCTCTTCTTCGTCTGAACTGGCATCGTCAAATAACACAATTTCAGGCAATGATTGCCTTTCGTGAACTGCTGCCTCTTGCGCAGCTTGTCTAGAGTTCACTGTTGTTGCAGATTTCGACACCACATTATCTGCATATTCTTCATCATCTCTTCCTTCTCTTTGGGATTTTTGCACCTTTTCACTGTTTGCAGAGCTTTTCGACAACTGCAATTCATACGAGTTCACAACATCATACGTAGCATTCGGATCGCTGAAAGCGTTTCCATTAAATTTCCTCGCGTGGAACAGCTTCCTTTTAACTCTTGATCTACGCCTGACTTGAACTCCTTTACCAACCAAACGACCCTTCAAAGATTTTCTAGCGACGACCGGCGACGGTGATTGTTTTCCTTGCTTAGCTTCCACAGGCTGATGGGGCTTGTCTTGCAAAACAAATTTTATGTAAATGAATAGCAATATCAACACCAAGAGGCGAATCATTTTCGAATGCGCAAACAAAGGGAATAACAAATTCAATCGATCGTTTGCACAGTAGGTTTGTAAATGAATTCGAAATTGGAATGATTCTTTATCCGCAGATGACAATCGATCACAACAACTGGATAAATAAAAATGCAAATTGTTTCTTCTCATTTTCTGAAAAAAAGGCAATGAATCAAACTCAGCTTACCTGTTGCACTTGGATGGACACCGTTCTTCACTGACGACAAAATACCAACTGAATTTGACCATCTCAACACTGCACTTAAATAACATCAACTTTAAACGTAGTGAACTTTAAAACATTGTTTAAAGTTATTTAAAGTTTAAAGTTCAAAATTACCCTTTAATCGTAACCATTTCATTTATATAACAAAAGACTTGGACGTAAAATAACTTTGACAAAAATTATTGTACAATTAACGTGATGATGAATAAGTAAAAAGTTGAAATAAATATGCATCACAACAAAGTTTTATTTCAATCAACAAAGTCAGATTTATAGCTAGCTTACAATGAAAAAGAAAAAGTATAAATTTTGAAACTATTTTCTAAACTTTTTAAATAATGGATGTCTTTCTTTGTTCGACGTCCTGGCAGAAGTCTCAGAGTGCAAATAAGCTTGATTCTGCGCACCAGAAATTGAACTCATGCTGCCCTGCTTGCGTGCAAACTAAAAAAAAAAGTACAAGCAACAATTTCAATTCGACACAACAAAATAAGCGCCAAAAAATTGCCTGCTACCTTTGAATTTGCTTGTTTGGGCACAGCATCCACACCATCTTCTGGAACATTTTCTTCTTCAGCATCCGCATCAGAAGCGCTCAGCACTTGATGCAACAAACCCAACTGTTCTTCTTTCGTACTGTAGAGCAAAGTTTCTTGTTCCATACCAACCAAATTGGTGATCACCTTTTGAAATATTATTAAGTAAAAATTAATAAAATATATTTTAACAAAAAAAAAAAATAAAATGAATGCATTCACACTTTATAACTGTATCCTTGGTTGATCAGAAATCGTTGCCTACGACGACCGTAGCTCATTTCCAACGTGTCCTGAGAAACCAACGAGTAGAAGAAAGCGTTGAACTGATCTGAACAACTTCCGCCACGTTTGGCGCGCAAAATGCGACCCAAACGTTGAGCCTCTTGTCTTCGGGATCCACCATGGGCGGATATTTGAATCAGCACATTCGCCTCGGGCAAATCGAACGACGTATCAGCCACCGTTAATGTGAAAGAAAATTTGCAAAATTATTCAAAAAGAAAAATGCAAAAAAAAATATATGAATATATATACCTTTGAAACAAAAATCGTATTCACTCGAGGATTGAATTGAAAATTTTGCAAAATTTGCATGCGTTCGTTTTGAGATGTCTCGCCGTACAAGAATGGTCGTTCCATTGCAATTGCATACTTTTTCAAAGCGAACACATTGTCCGAAAATACAATTATCTAAAAGAAGATAGCATTTCTTTTCTTTTTTTTTCTTTAATCAAATAATAATAATAATAATTCAAATATATACTTTGTCGTTTCTCCTTTCATGATATTTGACAAGAAATTGACAAATTCGAAATTTGTTCGGATTCATCACTGCCAATAATAGTTTCACTGAAATTTTGGATGTCAAATAATAATCATAAAATTCCGCCGTCACAGGGCACCAAACCTGAGCAAAAGCAAAACATAAACTTATTTCCATATCAACAACAACAACAATATTGTTTATTTACTTCAGCACATTGCACCCGTGCGATGTAGCCTTCTTTTTGCAATTCCATCCAGTTGGCTTCGTAAAGTTTGGGTCCGATTAAGAAATTCAAATCGGTAATTTTGTCATCTTCACGAACCAAAGTAGCCGTCAAGCCGAGCTTGCAGTGCGAATGCACGATCGTCAATACACGACGGAACATCTTCGCCGGTATCGTATGCACTTCTGAGAAATTTTAAAATTTTAATTAAAAAAAAATCCCTTAAACCACCACCCCAATTACCGTCGAGCAAGATCAAACCCCACTCTTGTTGACGTATATAGTGCATCATTTGTTCAGCTTCGAAAGAGCGTCTACCTTGATAAGCGATCATCGAATACGTGGATATGCAAATTACCGGCGCATTGGCACGATTTCCAGACGGGACGTGGTCGCCGGACTCACGAGTGAATCGGACAATTTTCGAATCGTCCGCCGTTGACCACATCTGCCAGCATTTGCAAACATATATATATATATATCTATTTTATATCAAAAATTATCATATAATATACTTTGAACTGATTTCGCCATTGTTGCACCGAGACGTTGGAATTGCACAAGCACAAACATCGCTTGTTCACCGTGCAGCAGGCAGTGACGCCGACCAAACTTTTACCCGCACCACAAGGCAGCACGATCACCCCCGAACGGGCGCGGCTATTTCCGAACATTTTTCGCAAACTCTTCTCTTGGTAGGGTCTGAAAAAAGAAAAATTTGCATATGCAAAATTGCTAGTCCACTTTTGTTGTTTTATAAACATGCAAAAACCTGAGAATGGCACTGGGCTTGAGGTCGATGCAGAGGTTGGGATTGTGCGTGTCGTTGCGAAAATCGTACTCGGCCAACAGCGGATGTTCAATTTCAATGCACCTCTTTTGCAAGGTCTCGATGCACTCTTGGTAAACTTCGAACGTGAACAACTCGAGCTCCTTGCCAACCGCTTCCTCCTCGTCGTCCACCTTTTCCAGCAGTTTGATATAACTGGCCATCTCGTCGTTGCTCTGCTGCAACGGATCGACCGGCAACGGTGACGATGAGTGGTCCTCCTCCTGACCGTCCTGCTCGCCGACAGCTTTCGCTTTTTCCTCCTTTTCCACAGTGTCGGTTCCGATTTTGGTCACACTCACGTCCAGTGAAATGCACGAACGTATAATAGGATCTTTGACCAATTTTTGTATTGCACTCGAATGGGTCGATTCGACAAAATAGCGGTTCTCTTTCAGAACCAACTTCACCTTGCCATAACTCAATGTGCAAAGCTGACGATGAAAAATAATCAAATATTATTATTAAAAAAAAAATAAAAATCAAAATTTTATCCACTTTGATGAATTCGACAATTCCATTGGGTAATTCGGTTTTCGAAAGTCTGTCCAAATAGTCGATGATATCTTGAGTTTGCAAGCCAACGCTAACTGCGGCATAAAGCGAATAAGCGGTTAGCTGGTATTCGTGGATAAACTCAGGTCGACAAACGGGCTATAGGAACAATAATTCAACTTATTCACATCTCTGAGTATGTATTCTTTTTTTTTTGAAATTTAATTTAATTTCAATAAATTGCTGCAAACAAGACAATCAATTCATTACCTCGGCAATTGCAATCAGAAAATCGTGCGCATGCTTGTAAACAGGCGAAAATGATTCCAAAAATACATGCCCATCCGGAGCAACCCACAGTGGACGGAATTGATGATCCGCTTTCAGAGGCATCTGATTGCGGTAGTCTTTGGCGCCGAATTCATCCGAATGTACGGTTTCGCTGATTTTTTTGCTGGCCACATCGGGCACGGCAGCCAGTTCATCTGAAAAATAAATTTTCACATTCGAAACCTTTTCAAACAATGCACAACTGATGCACATGAACCTTCCGCAGAGGCGATGTCGTCGACATTTTTATTATCGTTACAAAACGACGGATTGTACACTTCCCATTTTGAGCGACTTCGTTTGCCAGATCGACTAGATTCACGCGAGCCTGTGAAACATTTCATTTCAAAATTGCTTTATATATTAACAATCGCTGCATACTAGCTTTTTCCATTCTTGTTAAATGTTCATCCAAAAGCTTGCCTTTCAATATGACATTTCACACGTTTACAAATTAAGCACAATTAATTCAGCATTGTTAATTTTGTTTAAATTTGTAAACT
The DNA here is from genome assembly GCA_001447755.1 of Trichinella papuae. NCBI lineage: Eukaryota > Metazoa > Nematoda > Enoplea > Trichinellida > Trichinellidae > Trichinella > Trichinella papuae. The sequence continues at coordinate 126,459 of JYDO01000012.1, read as the reverse complement.
TTTAATAATCAATTGATCCGAACAAAACTCCTTCTCATATTACAATTGAATAATTTCAACTACCGTATGCTACCGTACTGTAAGTGTAATAAAGTTTAAATGTTTCAAAAAATTCCATTTAGTAAAATTTGTTGATTTAAAAAAATATTTTCAACTAATTTTAAAAATAAAAGCCATTTGTTTCATTTTAAATTGTTCATTTTTCACCAAAAGTGTTTACAAGATTTTATTGAAACAATTTTTCAAAAAAGCAAAAATGAGACAAAAAAAAGAGAAGGTAAAACAATTTTTCGATAAAAAATAGAAAAATACAATAAGCGTTGAATGGAAACGTCTAGGATGCGTTGTTGATTGCTGTTGAATCTTGACCGTCTGGTGAAGTCAACGTCGTGCTGAACGTGTCGGTATTTTTGTTCAACTGTTCAGCTGCCGGAAGTCGATTCAACGCGCAATCATCGTTTGCTGTGCTCGAATTGTCCGGTTTGGCATTTTTGTACGACGAAAGCCGTTGCAAGCTTTCCATGTAACTCTGCAACAATAATTTTCATTATTACAGTTAAATTTGTTTTTCACATTCATTTCTGAAAGAAAAAACCAAATCACTTGGCATATAACATCGCCGTGCATGCGTCTAGCCCGGTGAAGCAGTAAATAAGATTTCGGTTGGTAAGGTTTGGGGGCAGCAGGAGGCGAGTGGACAGCTCTGGTCGGTAGGACGTTGCTGTCGAATGATTGGTTCCTTTGTTGGAGACGACAATTGCGATTGAAGTAATTTTTCGACGGCCTCTGTATACTGCCTATGATATGTCTAGAAATTGTGGCTCTGGATGGCAAATGCCACCAACCTGAAAAAGAAAAGTGAAAATGATGAACGTTGCACAGTGAGCATATTGTCAACACACACACACCTTCCTTGTGGGTGAAGTTGGAGCCAGTTAGCAAAGACTGTACAAAACAGCCGATGATGAAAAATGACGGCCACAAAGCCAACATAAGCCAGTGATACCAGCAGAGTAGGGGTGACGGACGGCGTTGGTCGTCATCGGTGGCGGTGAGCGGCAACGTGCCGTGACTTTGATAAAGCATATTCAACAACTGCGAGGCTAGGAAAAGCTTCTCGACGAAATAGTCCACAGCCAGGGTCAACAAGGCGCCACCGATGAGGCCGGTGTCGGCGATGATCATCGGACGCTGCCATTTCAGGCTTGCCAAAGCGAAAAGCAGACCCTCTGAGAACACTACCAGCAGTGTTAGCCAAACAGTGGACACGTGACTGAAGGCGCACCAGACGAGCATGGTCGGAATGGAGAACAACAAGCCGGTCAAGAAGCCGGTCATGAACAGACCGACGTAGTGAACCAGAACGGTGATCATGCCGAAAAGCAAGCCGGCTGCTATGCCGATGCTAACGTTGCCCCAAGTTGGCAACAAACTCTCCCGGTCGCATATCAGATACACCAAAACTGAACCGAATAAAAATCCAGTCAAAAAAAATACCGCTTTGAAACAACGATATCCTTGAAAAATGAATAAATGAATATAATTTTTTTTTTAATTGCTCATGATTAAAAAATTATCTTACCAAAAACACAATAAACAATGCCAATAAACAAAGCGGCAGAGCTTACAATGGCGAATGGAATTTCGTAATCGAATTTGAATCCCGTGCTGCAATGGCTGAGCAAATCGTCCGGTGGAAAAGATGTCGTTGTTGACAAGGTGGAATTTTCAACATGTGCAGTAAAAGTGACAAGCAAATCATCCAAGGATGAATAATTATTATTCATTGCACCTGATGATTCATAAACGAATTCAGACGACATATTACCGCTGCTTTGCAAAATTTCCATTTCTTTTTTATTTTACACTTTGGACCAGAAAAAAAAAGATTAAGAATAAATAGCAACAACAAATCAATCGATCTTCATTTCACCAATACCATTATGCAAATGTTGCAGTGAAATTGGCTCTGAAATGAGATTGAAATTTTGAATAAAGCTTTGTCAAAAGTGAACAATGGACGAGAGAAGAGATGAGTGAGTATATAATTTTATTGAACGTCGAAGAATGATTATTGAACAGCAAATTGTCGGGTCAGAATCACGTGACGCGTTTAATTAGCCACGCTTGCATACAGCTCAAGCATGTCAACAAAACAGTTCGATTGTAATTTTTGCTCGACAACAAGTCGACAAAAGGCAATCATTGTTGACAAGCAAAAAAATCTGCTACTTCAAAAAAAAAAAAAGAAATTACAAGCCCCAGTGATAAATGTATTTCATTATTATCTTTATTATTTATGATCAATTTTTATATTTAAACTCAAACTGGTCGACCTTAATTTCAAGCCCAAAAATCGACAGATGTTATATACAACACGCATATATATATATATACCAAACTATCAAGGTGGAATAATTTTTCGATGATCAACCAATGACGAGAAAGAGAAAACAAAAAATCAACAACTATACAATTTAATTATTTGAAATTAAATTATTCGAACATTTTAATAGAATGATAATTTAAAAAAGAAAAACAATTTCAATAATTTTACTTTCATCCTTGAACAGAGAAGAAATTGATAATAGAACAAACATTTGCATTAAAAGCAAATAAAATAGTAACATTGTGAAATCGCATTGCTGAAATGAAATGAACAACACAGTGATCAAATTATTAATAAAATTGAATATTGATTAATAATCGTAATAATTCATTCTCTTCGAGCGATTATATATATATATTTTTTTTTTGTAAATTTTTCAAAATAAATTATAAACTTTGAAATAAAGTGAAAATTAATATCACCATTAGTTAATTGTTGAGCAGATGTAGCAGACTAGATGTTGCATATGATATAGAGCAAAATGTTCATCGCATCAACATTTGGAAATTTGACTTTCTTGAAAACGATTCTCACACAAATAAACGCAAAAGCTTTTTGATCAAGATGTGAACAAGGCAAGCAAGCAAGCAAGCAAGGTTAAAATTGATCATTTGCAAATAAAATACAATACAACACAGCAAACCGTACGACCTTCATCAAATGCAATTGTACAAATTTCTATTGTAAAGCAAATGACAAACAGCAGGCATTTTTAAACAAATTACATAAAAAAATTAAAATTAAAAAAATATTTAATAAGTTTTCAAGATGTTTTTAAAATAAAATTTAATATTACAGTAAAACGTAAATGAAACAACTGTTGACAATTTATTATACGGTATTATATGGTTGATCAGTGTAAAAAAAAAGAGGTAAAGAAAAAAAAAAGATATTTCAACATATTGATAAATATACAGATGAAATTAAAATTTCTACATAAAATTGAAATGCATATTTTCATTTCTCGTGACAAATCATATAGGTTAAAATGAATTCTTTTCAATATAGTTTTTTAGCAAAAGAAAAACGATTGAATACACCAACCTCATTCTCTCCCCTCTGTGTGTGTGTTTGATCGCTAGCAAAGAATAATTATTATTATGTATTATTAAATAAAATTTAAAATTTAAAATTTTAAAATTAAAATTAGGACAAAATGATGTCGATAATAAAAATTACAAAAAGTTGAAAAAAATTGAAAATCCATTGTGAAAAGTTAACAAAATCAGAACAAACAAGAACATTTTTCAATTGTGAAGATAAAAAACAAAAAGAAAAATGCAAAAAATTTACTTTGTAAAAGATTATGAATATGTGGAGTTTTTGAAATTTGGAAAAAAAGCAACATTCACTCTCATGCATTTTGATCAAAGAATAGGGAAGAAAAAAAATAAGAAGAATTCAAATCCTAGATGCAAATATAAGTTGATTTTTTTAAAAAAAAAAGTATTATTATTATTATTATGAAAAATATTTTTATACATACGTGAAAATATATTTGTGGATATTGAATTTCAGCACAATTGAGAGGAGAAAAATTGCTTAAGAATAAAAAAGGTAGAAGAACAACGTTCGTTATTGAAAGTATTCAGGAACAACACTGCTAATAAAGTGCAGTGCACTGCCTGGCAGCTGATGTGCAAAGCAAATAGACGACGATTTCAGAAACAGCATCCGGTGATGTAATCGATTCAAAGCAATAGCTACTCACTGTTCTTGAATATATGGATCTACCTACGCTTGTCATCATATCACAAAGTGTTGAATTAATTCTTTCACGTACCTTTACCTTCACTCATTCATTCATTCACTAGATGAAATAATATCTAATATATATTTATTAAAATCTAATATTCAATAGTGAAAGAATAAATTTTTCAATTAACTGTGAATTATTTATAATAATTAAAACAAACAAACAAACAAACATAAGACAATTTTCAAAATGAACATTGTTCGTTGTTGTGTTGCTTTAAAATTTGAAATGAAATACTTTTCCCAATCAAAGCAGCTGCTGCTATTTGAAAAAGAAATGCCAACATCACACGATGAGACAGTTGTTTCTCAACTTTGGAAATTGAAATTCTTTTTCAAATAAAATTTTCATCAGACAACACTTTTGAAATGAAAAATATTTCTCTTTAATAATTATAAAATTAAAGAGAGAGAGAGAGAGAAAAATTAATTTTTTTTTTTTTTAAATAATTCCAATTTCAACTCAGAGCACTTTAGTATTACAAAGCAATAATGAAAATCAAATACAACAACTTCATCGAATTTGCAATTCGTTGAACTGTTTCAATTTCTATATACGATCAAATGTTGTTGTTTTTGTTCATCAAAATATTACAAATGTCTAAGATAATTAAAATAATAAATACAACATATAAATAAATAAAATAAAAGATTTCAAATCATCAATATATTCTTCTTCAACATGATTGATTAATGGATAAATTTGGGAAAAATATTGAATTAATAATTCAATTAGTTGATAAATTTGAAAACTACTCACCAGAGAATAGAATCGAATAAATCATGTAGATGGTTGTATAAATTTTGGTATCAACACAGCGTCAATCAATTGAATATGTGAATTTTTCATTTGAAATCCAAATATATATTATACAGATGTAATAATGGCTTATTGGCAAATTGTTCGTTCGCTTTTCCAGGGTAGCAAGAAAATTTGCTGTCAAATATACTGATCAATAAACAATAATATCAATGTTGAAAAACAGTTTTCAAAAGCTCAATAATCTTAGTTCAATTCTGCAACAAGACGAACGAACATATTGAAGTTCCTCATAGCAGGGGAAAAAAAACCAAAAAGCAAATCACCATCTCCAAGGAGATTCAAGTTAGCATATTTCAATTTCGTGCCAGGCGGTGAATTGTGCTCATCAGGAAGAAGCTTGTTTGAAAAATAGAACCACGTTGAAAGTGAGTTCAAAAGTGGCCGACGGCGAACAACGGTCAGCAGTGGTCAACGTCCAAGAGCGGCAGCTGATACGGAATAAATGGGATCCGCGCCAACGCTTGCTTGCAGCACAAAGCCGACTCTGCATAATCAACAACAACAACAACAACACCAATAGTGGCAGCTGGCCATTCGTTGAACGGCTTGTTGATTGTGAGAAATTGACCACCGTCCGTTGGACGGTGCAACGATTGGTCAGGTCAAAGTCACAACATTACAACAAGCATGCACACAAATGTTCATTCAATCGATCAAACGAACGATTTGCAAATGGTTTGCTTTTTTCCTCCTCTTGCTCTTCTTCTTTATTTAATTTATTCTCCTTGCATATGCAAATTTAAATTATTATTTTCAAAGAAATACAAAAGAAAATCCAAACATGAACAACAACATTACAAATATTACATGTTAACCTACATTGACTAACAAACATTGCACACGCAGACAGAAATACACATCATTTTGGTAAATTGAAAAAGCTGTTTATTCAGCTATTTAATTTTGTTTATTTTAAAGTCGGAAAGGAAATATTATCACCACCGCAAATGTGACAACCCCATCTTGTGGGATGTGGAACGAAATGAAAAAAGTTGTCACTTGTTCACTTCAATTCAATTCCAATCCACAATACACCATTCACAGTTATTTCAACACAAATTCTTTTTGACCAAAAAAGCAATATTTATTATATTTATTCATTTAAACAAAATATGAAAAATAAATATATTTCCAAACCAAAGAAATGCTCGTGTGAATTTTTCCTAATTTGGCTTTTTCACTTTTCAAATTAACAATCATTATGTGGGAAAATTTGCTCTTAGCAAGTAGAAAAATTAACATTTTGAATGATTGAAATATTCACAGTACATTTCATTGAGAAAAGCAAATTTTTTCTCTCTTTTTTTAAATTCAAAAAACACTGACTTCTCCGTAGATTAATATTTCTTTTCTTTTTCTAGTCGTATTTATAATACAAAAAATTATCGTATGCACATAAAAAGAAAATCAGGTTGTTTTGAACAATTATTACTGTTTTTATGTGTACACCATGCTGATTGGTCTGAATATTATCTACATTTGGACAATGTTGAAAGATTTGTTGTACAATGACTTTAAACTTGCACCGTGTAAATACAGCTTATTGACTAAACAGCAAGACAAATATGCGCAATTCAAACAGATTGCTTGTCATTCGAAGGTGTTTTCATTTAACAATTTGCTCATGCTTTTCAAAATCAAAATCTTTGCTTTCAATGCTATACTTTGATGACTCACGCTTTGCCGCAACACTTTACGATTTTAGCTAGCAGGCAAAGGCTTTTTATTTCACCAGCTAATATTGTTCAACGGTGCATTTGATGCTTTTCTACTGGCCAAACGCTTTTCAAACGTTGACAGTTTTTTTTTGTATTTTTGTAAAATAAAAAAAATTTTTAATCAGCATCAAAAGTGAATCATTTATTATTAAACACATAACATACTGTGAGGCTTCACTTTTTGCATGATGAAGCCACTCACACAGACAGAGAAACGTTTCACTAATGCAAACACAACAAACACGAACAACTAACTCACGAACTCGATTAGCCCGTTTATATTGGTCGACTTGCAATACAGCAATGAATACAGCCCAAAATATAGAATAATGACACAGAATGACATATGAAAAGCATTGATTTTGTTGAGCTCCTTTGCATAACATAGGGCGCTGAATGCCCCAGTTAAGCAACGGTACAAAAGGTATGAGCAGTCCCTAAGGTAGGGAAATGCAGTAAATTTGGTATAAGGTAAGAATCAGCACCCGGGCAGGGGCAACTGATGCGGAAATTCTTTTTCATGTAAATGCGGTACTGGACTGTAGTTCAACAACAAAGTTGACTCTACTAATTTAAATAAAGAGCAGTTTGCAAATCTTGGAGGTTTCTTAGATCAGACTGACTTCATTTTGATTTCGATTTATGGTTTGGTATTCCTCAGGCTGGGAAGTTTCCCATATTCTTTTCTTTCTAAATACCGTAGTAATATCGGAGTTGGTGTAGTATATTACACCGCTACATTCTTATTCTATCCTAGAGCAAGATCAATTTTAATTATTAAGCAAAAAACATATGCGCCTACACTTATTTTTGAGCATAATACATACCTGCATATTTTAACGTAAACACTGCATATGTATAATCTGAACCGTAATGCAGTACCAAAATAATAACCAAGTACAAGTAATTGTAGACGAAACACACAGAAATGAAAAATATCACCAGCATTCTGATCTTTGCCGCCAACGTACATTTGCTTCTATTTATTTCATTTAAAATAGTGCAGTTGAAATTACAGCTGAATATGAAATCAAATGCCTGACAAAAGCAATCCATGCTCCAGAACAGAACATACTTGTAAAACTGCCATCTCATTTGTATTGCAAGAGACTGGTGCATAAAAGTAAGGTATTTCCAAGACCGACAGAAGGCACGTTATTTCCAGACCTCGGATAGAATAAACATTTAATTCTGAATCATCTTCTTTATGTACTTCAATAAAAGTACCCACCACTTCTTGACTTGCATTAACAGTATTATCGTAATTTATGGTGGATCGTGCTTATAGGATTGCATTTCAACCTTCACTGAATGAGTAGACAGAATTCATTGAATTTCACAAAAACGATGAATCTTCAATTGAGAAGCGATAACGAAATCATTTCTTAAATATGCTTAGTGTAACGTATGCAAAACTTTTGCCATTGATGCCAATGAAACCGTTACTGGAAACCATGCCAAATAAGCTGAACTTTTCCTCAGTTTTTCGCAGGATTTTTCGAAATAATTTCCATTAATATCAAATGCGATGACTTTTCTTCGCTCATCAACTTTTCTTAAGTTTTCATTGTGGAAATGATTCACGTTTCCAGCTCCATTTTTCAGTGCCTCCATTACTGTATTGTGTAACGACGTTCTTTCTTTCGTTCGTCTGCTACTCCTTTCTCGTCTAGTAAAAATAGAAAGTTTTCCATCATCATCTTCATTATCGGAAACAAAACGTGTAGTCTATTCTTTAATCAGAAGTTTTCCTTCAAAACTGAAACTTATTTTCGGCAAATCATCGAACCGAAATGCAGCATACCAAAAAACTGACTAGTATGCGCAACACGTATACGTGTAACTAATAATAACGGAAGTACCGTATTCTTTTCAAAAATCAGGTATTAAGTGATTAGATATTTTAATTATTGATAATTTATACAAATGTTTGTGATAATTTAATTATTGAAAATTCTAATATTATTTTTAAAAAGTTATATAAATTGTATTATTTCAACAAATAACTTTTCAGCTTTACATTTACTTTAGCTTACCTATTTACGTAATTGCGCTTGGCGAATTTGAAGATGTTTTATTAGTCATTGTTCAAGGCATGGCTTTTTGAAATTTTTGACGGAAAACAAGCACAACTCAGTTAATGCTGCCATAGTGGTAGTAAAAACAGAGAAAATAGAGACCGGATGCTGTGCACGAGGCAAGTTGGTTTTCACTGTTCGTTGTTGTCATGATTAGGAATAGTCTCTCTAGGTAAAATTTTCAGGGCTAATGTTCTATTGGTTGGCAAAAAATCGAGTTTTTATTGGATAGCTTCTCATTCCTAAATTGTTCTTTGATTAAAATTGTTCTGCTTTGATTAGCTACAATTTTTTTTATTTCATTGCTCCAAATTTTTAATTACATAACAATTCATTACGTAACATTTGATCTCATTTAGTGTTTGATCAGTGACGTCACCATGAAAATTTTACCTAGAGAGACTAAACCCATGATTATTGTAGAAGTGAACTCGAGGAGTATGTGCGTACATTTACTTGACAAGATAAGTTGTTGCTTTCCTTTAATGTGACTCATCGCAGTTATGTTTCTGTTCATCGTGTGCGGTATGTAAGTAAAGTTGTTGCTATTGCACTTGGAATCGTAGTCAACTCTAGCCGACCCAAGAAATGAGAACATCGTGACGCATTCGATTCACTCCGTCGACATTTACTAGCTCCAGACTGACAAAATAGGATTGCAAGGTTAATCCAAAAAAAAATTTGATTGACGTTCAAATCGACGAAGTTCATCCTTCAAAATTATCGTAAGCTTCTGTTGTTTACATTTACTGCATCACATAAAATTCTTTTTTTCAGATAAAAAGCAACAGTACCGATAATTTTTTTTTTCAACTTTACCGTATACGTGTGATTTTTCATTGGAACATTTTTTTTACAAAAATATTTTACTGCTACATTGTTGACTGCTATTTACAAATTTTTCTTAAATTAAACAACATTTCAATAATTACGAAAAAGCTTAAGTTGAATTTTTCTAATAAAAAAGTATACTTTAACTGAAATTATACCTGAATTTCTTTTAACTCATACACTTTTGTAGTCGTTGAGTTAACAAACAAAAATTACTTCCTGACAAATGTAGATCAAAAATTATTTTAAAATTTAAGTACGTTTTATTATTATTTTTTTTATTTTTATCGAATTTTATATGTTTTCAATGATTTTTCCTTTGAAATGATTATCTTTTAGTTTTGCGAACAATCTTTCGGATGCATGCAATTTTTGAAATGATATATTTGTAAAATGAGTAAATAATAAAACTTTTTTACTTACAAGACGAATTGCAATTGTATTGCCAAAAGATGTACTTGCATTTCATATTCTACTCACGGTTTCAAGATATCATGTGACTGTGGAAAAACTGTTTACCAACTGCAAAAGTTGGTCAAGTAGATAGTATACATTTAAGAAAACGCTTTCAAAATTCAGTTGCATTGCAATAATCGTTCAAGTATTGTTTTCAAACGGATATGATGTTGTTCAGTTTGAATTTTCACAGTAGAGTGTTGCAATTGTTGTTATAAAAAAAATGAAAATTATGTACTTTCTGGTTTTCGTTTAAGCAAACAACAATGATCGAAGGACGTGTTGTCCAGTACAGTAGTGCAGGCAGTGATGATACGCAGAGTGAAAGCCCCAGGGAGATTGCCGTGTTGGCTGATTTGGACAGTCTGCTTAGTCAAGCAGCAGCTGCTGTGGATCCTTGGCACTCGTTGTCGGCAATTGAAGACGACTGTTTGATGCTGGTCGAGTTCAGCGAAGTGGAGGGTCCACGTCCGGCGTTTTCCGTACCGCCCAGTCCAGGGATTCATTTTGACCAGGACGCGTTCGCGGTGTGGCTCATGACGGCCGATTACCAACGGTCCGGCTGCAACTGGACGGGTCGCCAGAGCCGGGGTAGTGTGGACAGCGACGCGTTCAGGGCCAAAGACACGCAGATGTTGTTGCGCAACGACGAGCAGGGTGTGTTCGCGTTCGTGCACCATTTCACGCTGTACGAGCTGGAGGCCCGGGGCTTCGTCAGGCCGTTCTGTTTGGCCTACGTTTGCCGGGACCAGCGCAAGTTGGTCTGTCTGTTCGACTCGTTGAGAGCCGACTTTGAGGAAAAGCTGATCGAGCCGGTCAAAGCTTGCAACAAGCGTCAGTTCTTGAAGCAGCTCACCGAAGCATTGGACGCGTTGAACACCATCCAAAGTCAGGCAGTCAGCGCCTATTACGAACTCTGCTACGACTCGGACGCGCCCAAGCCGGCGCAACTCGGTGACCACTCGGTGCCGGCGCCGAAGATGATGCGCCACCGACGCTTGCACAGTGAAATGTTGGCCGCTAGCAGGCTGGTCTCAGCCGAACTAAGGGGCTGCGGTTCGGCCTGCTCGAACAGCCACCACCTGGTCGACGCGGACGCGTTCATCAACTCGCTGGACAATTCCGACTTGGGCGTGGCACCGGCGTCGCCGGCGCCGGCTGGACAGAGCGGACGGCGCGACTGGACCACTCTGGCGCCGTGCGTGTTCGCCAACAACACTGCCCGGCTCATCTGCCGTCGTCTGCTGTCCAAGTATTACAGCTGGTCACCGTCGCTGCCGTTCCACTTGATGACTCATCTGGCCGCGTCGAGTTCGGTGCGTCTCGGATCGGTACCGGTAGTCTACTATCCGCACTGCGCTGGTACTGTAGCCGGCGCAAGCGGCCGACACGTCCATCCGGAGACCACGCTCAACGGTTCCAACGCCGAGTCGTTCCACCGGCTCCGGACCGGCTGGTCTTGTTCAGAGCCAAAGTTGAGCAGGTCCCTGGCCGCGGACTTGGGATCCAGCTTGGAACACATCCTCTACTCGCTGCTGACCGGCAAATTTGTGCTCGTCTCCGGCGCCGACCCGCTCCAAGCGAGCGTGCTCGGCTGGATTGACGCGTTGAAGCACTTCGTGCCGACGGTCTACAGCTCGCCGCCGGTCAAGCACTGGCACCAGGGTCGGCTGCCGGCTACAGCGCTGGTCGACTACAAGCTGTTCGGTCTGCGCGTGCCGAAGTCGCAGCCGACGGACCAGTTGATCGCGGACAACGTGGCGCCGTTCATCTCGCGCTTGGATTTGAACCGGCGCCAGCTGACCGCGCACCGCTACCGTGGTCAGTTGCTCAGCCGCGTGGTCAGCCGAGCCCGGTTCCACGGTCGGTCGGACCGCACGTTCGTACCGTACGCCGTCGGCGCCTTGGCCCAACAGTTCGCCTTGGGCTACGTGTTGATGGCGTTCCTGCGCGACGGGGCCCAAGCTGGAGACAAGCAGTGCCGGCTGAGGCACTTTTCCCGCGACTTCCAGTTGGAGATGAGCGATCTGAAAATTGTCCACTACATTGCCGACTTGCTCTGCTCGCAGACGGTCGACTGGAACTTGGCCGCCAACGCCCCAGACGACGACTCCAACGATTCTGGCAGTTTCAACAACGCCTTGCAAGCGTTGGTCTTCGACTACGAAGAACTGCACAATTACAAACTGCAGTAAAGAAATTTTTATTCAAATATTTCAATTTATTATTATCATTAAAACTGTGTAAAAGCCGCCAACAACAACAACAACGACGACGACGAATGTTTCTTTCAATCGACGAATGTTTTCGCAGTGACATTGGAAAATCGAATCAAATCCACATCGACCGTGTAATGTGGACATCGGTGGTGACGATAGGTGGCAGGAAGTTGGAATTGGACCTCGGCCAACGCGTCGGCAACAATACCCCAATCGTTCGCCTTCTTCATGATGTGCTACAACACAATCAGAAACAAACAAACATCTCATATCTCACACGTACTTTGAAACGCATTCCGCAAATGACTGATCATTCCACTGATTGATATATATAAAATAATAAATAATAATAACCTCGCGTGTCACTGTTTTGTGCATGGAATAAACGGATGTTTTTGCCATATTGATGGCACATTTTAAAAATTCCATATCCACACCTGAAAAATGTTTGTATTATAATAAAATTGTCATACATATATATATATATATATATGTATATCACAAAACCTGAGTTTCGTTTCGTTCCAAACGGAGGATTCATGATCACCGTATCGAATGCTTTGCAAAAATAATAACTGCTTTGTTGTTTGTTGAACAATGCAGTGCAGTCACATTGGACGAAATCTGCATATTCGATCAATTGCAACGAATTGACGTTTCTCTTGCAAAGTTGCAACGCGTCGAAATCAACATCAAATCCTACACAATAACTGGCGAAAAGAGAACAATAAATTAAAATGAATGAATATTGTTGTATCAAAAATAAATAAAATATCCATTTACTCTGCTCCTTGTAACAAAGCTGCAATCATCAGCATGCCAGATCCGCAGCCTAAGTCAGCGACAATTTTCCCTTGCAAATCGTTGAAATGATTATCAATCGTATAAATCATCGTAGCTGTAATAAAACCAAATTATAATTTTCCACACATATATATATATATATATATATATATATATATTTTTAATAGTACAGTTTAATTCGCTTTATTGATAACACTTCTTGTACTGTTGATTGTGAAGCATTAAAATTAAGAAAAAGATTTACCCGCCACTTCAGCTGTTGTCATGTATTGTTCGAGTAGAACTTTTGGATTGTGAAACGATTCCACGCCGGTCAAAATTGATTCCAACTGTTTTCTCTTCATCAGTAAATTTCAAAATTGATCATACATAAGCAAAAGAACAAAAAACACTACAAAAAGCATATCTCACAGTGCCGGTTTGATCAGAATCAATTATTTCATGTGGTAAATTGCAGAACAAATAATCTACATCTGATAAAACAACAAGACAAGACAAGTGAAACAAACGTATAAAATAAAATGGCATAAGTTTACTGATGTTGATAATGTAAAACAAAACACAAGTAAACATAATATCTGCTTGCATTCAAGCAAATGTGAGATGGAGTAGATATTCTTGATTGAATAGAAAAAAGAAACAGTATGCTCAATAACAGCAGTAATAATAATAATAATCATCATCATCATGATGAAGTTTCCATAAAGAATATTTGAATTAAGTGAAATCAAAAAATGTTTTTCTCTTTCTCATACACGTGCATCACAAGTGTAATTAATATATATAAGATAAGGCAAATATTAAAAAAAAAAGACATTAATGTCCTGCTGACACAATTTCATACTCATTCTGCATAATAAGAATTGGAATTGGAATGAAACTTTGGTCGCAGAACAGAAACAGATCTGCACGATTAAGCTAAGCAAAAAGAAGAAGAAGAAGAAAACCCGAGGAAGAGCAGCATCATCATCAAAAAAGTAAACATAAACAAAACAAAACACAAAAAAAAACCGTTAAGATGGGAAAGGGGTAGGGGAATATGTACAGATTTTGTTTTTAAAAATATGCAATAAATAAATAAATAAATAAAACTGTATTGAAATGTTCAATTCAGTAAATAATAAATTGATTGATGATAATCCCGATGAAAAGAAGAAAAATGGAGAAAAAAAATCACTTCATATGCTTCATATGCAAAAACAAACAACCAAATAATCACACTTCAAGTAAGAGAAAAAAAAGTGGAATGGCTCTTTTTCAAATCAAATAGCCAAACGTGTTGAAGATCAAATTGATATAATAATCAATAAATAAAAATTGAAAAAGAAAAGATTGTCAAACTTTCACTTTGAACAATTTCGAATGCTCTTTAAGCATGTATTCAACAATCTGACCGTGCATGATCATTGAAAAGGCGAGATGAGAATTGGATTGAATGACGTCCACGTGACCGGATGTAGACGGTTCAGAATATTTGCTTGCACTTTTTTTCATCATCATCTTCTTGCGACGTTGTCCACCGCTTTCGACTTTATCCGGCTTCGGGCAAGAGCTGAACAACGTTGGACCGAACACGATTGCCAAATTATGAATTTGCATACGATTGGTTGACGACTTTTCCGCAACTCTGAAAAATAAAAAATTTCAATAAACCCCACCATAACCAAAAGATGAAGAAGAAATAAATAAAAATTTTCTCCTTTCAATACTTCAACAAATGTACAAGCAACGCGTCCAAAGTATCGTGATGTGGAGGTGGCAGTCGTGCAACGAGATCTCTGAATGCACAGTATCGCATTTTTGCATTTTGCAATTCTTAAAAATTTGTCAAAAGTTCACATCAGTCAACAAACAAACAAACAAACAAACAAACAAACAAACATACTTATTGCATTCATAAATTCTTTCATCAAAAAAGGCGGAAACAGTGGCTCTTGAAGTTCGCGGAAGAACAATTTCAAAGTTCCAGTAAGAACGTGAATGTCGTTTTCATTCATGAGAACGTTGTATTTTTCTTGAACACAAAGAAAAAAAAACAAAATTGAAATCCAATAATTATAATAATTATTATTAATAATAAACCTTGATCGACGGAACAACGGATTTTTTGTATCTGAGACAAATTGCCGCTCATCCTGTACAGACCGTCGGTTTCCAAGCCACGTTCTTCAATCAATGACATGCATACAGTGACAAACTTCGGTACAGTATTCTTTTCACGCCGACATATTTCCGTCAAGCTGCTACCAAAGACCGGCTCAGCTGAAGTAAATTATTTATTTAAAAAAAAAGCACAACTAAACAACAACAACAACAACAAAATTACATACGTTTGTATATGCCTCGTTCTTTCAAAAATTCAACCGACGGTCTGTTTCTGAAAAAACGAACCAACTTTTCCAAAATCGACTGCTTGCTTGGAACACTGGCCTCGACTGAATCTGACGTCGGAACGTTGTTAATACCTCGAGCTGCATAGAATAAAATAAAATAATTAATAATTAATAATAATAATTATTATTAGTTACATGTGCTTTGCTTTTCTTTTTGATCGTGCAAATTTTTCGCATCTTTTGCAATTTTCTGACCCGTCGTGGTGCAAACCCGTCGACTGCTAGTCTTGTACGAGGATCTTTCAATAACTGGAGTGCGTTGAAAACCGGGATTTGGCTTCAAAATAATTTTAAAAAAATACATAATTAAATATTAAAAATAAAAAAATTAAACCCACTTACTAATTCGTTCACAATTTTCTGCAATGCGTCGTACCAATCAACAATTTCATTATCCACTTCAGTATGAAATAAATATGCCGTACCGTCGACCAGTTCCAACTAAAATAATTCAGATTAAAATAAAATAAATATATATTATTCAATAAAGCTTGTCATACTTGAAATAATCGTTTTCGTTTGTTCTTATCGTCGACGAGCCATTTGATCTTGGCACCATGAAGATCGCAAACACCCAACGGTGCGCAATACTGATTGCCTTGTTTCTGAAAAATTAATCAATTGCTACTATGCTTATTTTTTATTCATAAATAAATAAATAAATAAATTAATTAATTAATTAACAATTTTCCTCAAAGTTTGCTTTTCTCACCTCACTTGATTTTTTATCTTTGTAAAAAATCATATGCGCGTTGGTCAAATAAACAAAACAAGTCGACCAGTGTTTCCTGAGAAGAAGAAAATGAAAATTATCTTAAATGAAATCAAATTCAATAAATGACCACAACACCTTATTCGCTTGCCAGCTTCCATAACTTTGCATCTGTTCAAATTGCCGCATTTGATGACAGTCTGTGAGATGAATGAAAAAATATTTTTTATTAAAAAAGTTTTTTTTTAATAAAAATTCTCCCCTCTTACTCCGGTGGATGAGTGAAAGGCGGAAAATTTCAAAGCACCATCCGAAGCTGACATGCACTGGCCATACAGGGATGTGGACGTTGGTCTGGTCGCTGGATGCTGCTGTGAAGTTGAAAGCAGCCGATTGAGGTCGGAAAAGTCGCGGATGCTAACCCGCACACAGTGCTCGCCACGCCCGTCGTCCGCTTCCTCATCAATTGAGAACCCGCTGCGCTGAACCTGTTGCTTATGCTGTTGTTGTTGTTGTTGCTGCTGCTGCTGCTGCTGCGGCTCCAAATCTACATCCGTTAGTTTGGATTTCGACCGTTTGCAATGGTCACTTTTGGCTTTGTCGAACATCGACAAAAGCCCAACGTCATCGGCAACTGCCCGCCGACGGTCAACTACTTCGGACAAATTGTCCAGAACTGAAGATGACGAATCCAACATTGCGCGTGTCGACGAAGCAACGTTGGACTGCTGCTGATTTGTCGTGCTTGTCTGTATGTTTCACAAAAAATTAAAAAAATAACCATATAATACAATCGAAGCTTACTATTTGTCACAATCAAACAACAACATAAAAAACCAGTTTAAAAAAACAATGTTTAAATTGTGCAAAATGTTTTTCCCTTTCTGTTCGTATTGATAGAATAAAATTGAATGATGAATTACCGAACTGCGAGGTGGTTTCCAAGATGCAATTTCAATTAAAGGATGATAAAAGAACGGTCGCCCAGACTCGCTGATGTACTCTTGCCAGCCGTTGGATAACGTGCGTATTGGCTGCATGTCCGGTGTGATCGCCGGAATGGACATATCGGTGCATTCTTCAATGTTCGCGTAAATGGGGCTGCGGCTTCTGGCATTGACCAACGCATCTGACTGAAAAACAACAACAACAACAACAATTATATCTAATCATTATAGCATACTGATGAAAATTGGAAAAGGTTTGATTGAACAAGCAACTTACAACGGAAACCGAATCCAGAGCTATGACGACGCTCGATGATGAACTGTTGTTGCTGTGATTACGGCTACCAGTACTGCTGCTGCTGCAGGTGGAGCTCATCGGCAGATCATTGTCCAACGACCGAGACTGCGCGCCAACGGTACCCATAGTGGAACACCGACCCGAAGATGAAGACGTCTCGACGCCGACCAAACCATGATCGCCGTTCAAATGGGCACTCCTCTGGTCGGCTCTTTCCAAACAGTACATCTCCAAACCGACGGGAATGCTAGCCGACACCAGTCTTGCGGAAGACAATTTCCCAGCTTTTCCGTTGGCAAGCACAGCCGGCCAACGGTGAGCAGGAAGGCTTTCTTCCACTTCCACTTCCGGTTCTTCTTCAGCGACGACAAACGGTCGATGACCATTGGCCACCGACGTGCGGATCATTTCATCCTTGGAAACTCCACCGCAGACATCGTCGTCGTCTTCGTCGTCGTCACTGATCACCGCCGGCGTTTGGTCAGACGACAAAATGCCAGACTGGACAGACAAAACACGCAAGTAACTTTTTGGCAAATAAAATCCATCAATGTTCGACCAATCTTTGCACACGAACCACCAGTGTTCATCCGCATCCGAGACCAGGTAGAACTTTTCTCCGGCAAGAACGTGAACACGATGCCCCCGAGACGTGGTCGAATCATAATTGTACAACACCTCCACCAGTGACAAGCACATTCTAAAAATGAAACACACAACAACGATGAAAAATTGCATCTGGTCTGCAAAAAGAGAATTGAAATAATTCAATGATTCACACCATTGTTACAACATGCTTTACAACTACAAACACAACAAAAAGTGTGAATTGCAGGAATACATAAAGTGCAACGACAATTATACCTATACAATCCTGGTCAACAAATATCCGTACCTGTACAAATATTGAAAGTGAGCAACAACTGCAATCAATTCAAAATTATCATATTTGAACAAATGGAAATACATTTTTTTTCAACATCAAATCTTAATCACATAACTTTAGAAGTAATAATAATCTCACCCAAATGACAATTTAAATATTTTACAATGTAAAAACAGTAAAAAAAATTTTATATATAGTATTTGTTTTATCATTCATTACTTACAATTCGTAAAATCAACTGTTTCTGAAAACAAAAGTATACTGTAATAGTAAAAACACAATTACTTAAAGGCAGATTAATTTATTGTTTCAATACAAATGACATCAGAAATATAATAATCGTGTATATAACTTTGCGAAAAACAAGACCTTAAGAATGGAAATCTCGAAATTTAAACTAAACAAACATTAATATTTAATTTAATCTTTCAATAAATTCCCATTTAATCAATACATATATATTGGTATCTTGATAAATCTATGTCAAAAGATGAAAAATGAAAATATAAAATTATAAAAGACTTATTTAATTAATAAAATGAAATATTGAAAATATAAATAAAAACATAAAAGAACAAACAAAACACCTGACTATCATTTACAGTACAATAGATTGTTTATTTTATGGAAGAAGGAAATTAAGCAAAAAAATTAAAAATGCAACACAATGCTCAAATGCTCTCGTGTTTGTGCTCTCAACTATTTCAGTACGCAAGCAAGTGACGTGCTGTTTTTTTTTTTTTGTTTTCCCTTTTTGTCTACAAGTGGTCGTGCAATTTCAACAATGAAACAAATAAAGTGAAGAAGCTTTATGAGGAACATCTTTTCACAGAAAGAGAAGCTTGATTTCGGTTCCCCGAATCATTTCACTGCCAACTATAAGACCTCGACGGCGTGCGACACAATGACCCGAAAGCAAAGCAGCACTTTGACTTAACTTTAATTCTGTCTTTTGTTTGCACGCCAACGCGAAATGACATGATCAACTCGCTTTTATTCATTCACCGTACTTTTGATCGACTGAAAACAGCACAGAGAGCCATTGATTCACACTTGATAGGACATAATCAAGTTCGCCCAATTTCAAGGTTTTATTGATGATTTTCTTTATTAAACATTTTCCAACTCCTCATTGCCCTTGAATATAACACTTCCGCATAAATACGGCAAACTCAGGTTAGACATTATTCTGCGACGTGCGGGAAAAACTTCGACATCAAATTTGCAATTATTACAAACAGGAAGAAAATTTCATATTTAATGCTTTTTCTTTCTTTTACACTGACATATTCGTATCATAGAACAAATATAAATATTATGGAAACATTTTTCGCAACTGATTGACAACCGTTCACAAATACTGTATCAAAATTAAACTTTCGCTGAACAATCTCTACAGCTTAAAATGCTGATAGAATTAACAAATGATGAAAATAACCTACTCAACTGAGGATACATACTAATTTGAAGTTCAGAGAAATAAATAAATTTTTCTTTCAAATTGCTTTACATCAATTGTGCAATACATTAATTTGCACACACCTGTTTATTATTGTAATTATCATGTCAATTCGTAACTTTCTTTATTGTAACAATGATTCGAAAATTCAAACTCATAATGAAGAAAATATTAAATAATAAGTGCTGAAAAATATTTCACAGTGAAGAAAAAACTTTTTAAAACAAACTTACACATTAGTAATAAATAAGTGTCATTTGAATGTTGCTCAAGCATCAATTCAGAGAATTCTTCTGATCTTTGTTGCAGAAAGAAAAGCAAGATAACATACAACAAAATAATAAGTATAAATTTGATAAAACGCTCCTAAAACAGCTCAATAAAAAATTAAATGGCAAAAACTATGCGATTTGGTCAACGTCAGTAAGGTTTATTGACAAATAGTAAGAAATGATTTTCAAGTCAACATGAGAAAATTGTTGTAATGTTTCAATTTTAGTTACATATAAATTAACTTTTGTTTTATATCACCTAGAAGGTATTTATTATTAAATTTAAATTTTATAAATAAAATTTTTATATTGTCACATGTTATAAAAAAGCAAAAATAAGTTATAAAGCAATTTTCCGTTGCTCTTTTTTTCATGCTATTTGTTAAGCAAAAAATATTTTGTGATTCACGTATAAGTATGTATAATTTTAACTTCCATGTGATTTTTGTAATTGCATCAATAATACTGAAGCAACCAAGCAAACTGGAAACGTTGCAATATATATTACAGTTTGGCGATGAAAAACAATAATGTTTATTGCTGAAACAAAAGATAATTTGTTTTACTGTATTGCTGCTTTAAAGAATGGCTTGAAAACAGAATTTACATGTTTTTAATGAATCGAACTTTAAGAGAACGTGCTGCAAAACATTGCTGTTTCTTTGCATGGAATATTACGAAGAACAAAATTTATTTTTAATACAATCCAAACAATTTTAATTTTTCGAAAATAAAAGTTAATTGTTGACCATCATTAAGGAATTTATACCACTGATACATTCGTTAAAATTTTTGTAAACCGTTATTATTCCGAGATTTCAGAGCAAGTGACAAATAACATTTTTACTGCGAATATTTTTCTGAAATTTCAATTGCATTTCTTGATACTTTATTTAATTTTCAAAAAAACATGCTATATTTGCAATTATAATGAATCATTTAAAAAAATCACCAAATACATTGATCAATTTTTGTTTGTTAACCACTTCGCAACCTTTTAGAGGTAAATAAAGATGAAACTTTGAATCAGAATAACGTCGAATTGCAGCATAAACATCACCAGGACGAAAGTTCACTTCAGAAAGTGGAGTCAAATCTTCCAATGGAATTTCAACGTTACGTCTTGCTCCCCAAAATGTCAAATGACCAATGCGAATTACATTTCTACTCTCATCTAAACTAACAACACCAATCAAACGTCGGAATATGCCGGACATTACAAAGAGCATGAATAACGCAAATACACATATGAAGACCAAAACGTATAGCTGATTCAGTGAAATTTTCTTGTCTTGATAAGCTGCATAAGCAATGGGAACAAAAATTACTGAAAGAACAGTTTGTGCAAGCTTGATACGGGATATGCTAGCTATAATGGGCATCCATTTAAAACGATACAATGGAAGCCAGTGAATGCCATCTTGTGTGTAAACTGAACATCGACGAGTAGCTTGAAATAAAATATATTTCTGTTTTGATTTCAGTAATGAATAAAATTTAAATAATGAATGACTGCTACGTGGAAATGCTTTCTTCAATTCTTTGCTGGCTACGTGTAACGAAAGCACTCGAATTCCAAAACACATGCTTTCATCAACTTATTTGAATATGAAAAACTGGTCATTGATATTTTATAAAATGAAAGCCATCGATATATGGATGAAAAGAAATACTTCCTTTTACAAAAATTATATTTCAAATTTCATTCTTGCAATTCTACAAACTTTACTACAGTATTACAGAAATGTAAGTAACGTTATAAGTTTAATTTATTAATGTGACATTTTTAATGAAAATATATCAAATGCAAAATAACAAATAATATAATGAACGTGCGTAAGTTATATAGAATATTTTTTAAAATAATTTCACAGTGCAAATGCAAATTCATTGCAAATTCATATACTGCATGCACGTCAGATATGTGTTTATGTAAAAAGTTTGAGTTTTGATATTACGGGCATATTTCATAGCTTGCAACATTTCTGTTTACAGGTGTGATGGTTATGTTTGTTGAGTGAAATTTTGTTCAGTTGAGATTATTTATTCAGTAAAATTGAAAGTGAAGAATTGTTTTATAATTAAGATTTTTAATATTTAATGATATAAGGATAAATTATGCATTGAATTAAAACTTTTGCAAGTTTCACTTTTCATGTTTGGAAATTGATAAATATTTTTACAAACATTTTATTTAAGATTGTAATCTTATTTCATACTTTATTGATATTGATACATTTTTAAATATCTCATATTAATAGTAAATGTTTATCAGCATTTGAAAATTTGCATTTTCAGTATTCTCTGTTTTGTTTTGCATTTTCAAAGAAGTAAAACGTGGGATTTATTTGTTTTTTTTCTTTTTGTACCGACTCTTTATTTATCCAAGCAATTTATATAATATTTTTTAAATGTGTTGTTGTTTAGAGAAAGATTTGGAAAATGCCTGGTACTCTTAAAGTACGCATAATTTCTGGTCGTGGTTTTCCTGTTATGGATCGTTCAAATGAAACAACAGACGCATTTGTCGAAGTTAAATTTGGTCAATCTGTTCATCGGACTGAGATTTATCCAAAATCGTTGAATCCAAAATGGGATACAGATTGGTTTTGCTTTGAAGCAGAAGAGGAAAATTTGCAAGATGAATGTCTCCAAATAAGGTAAATTTATTTATATACCTAAACTGCTTTGCATTATTATAATTATGAAATTGTTTCTTACATCTAAAGGCAACAGTTCTTTTTCTCGAAAGTTTCGGTGAAAAACTTTTTTGTTCTTTACACTGAATATTTTGACGTTTTACAGTACTCTGATGATAAAGTAATAATTTTGTAAGTTATTTTTAAACGTACGGTTTTATTTTCTCTCAATAATGATATTATTTTTTTAACCAAAGAAATATGGTAAATTGTTGTTGTCAAATTTGTGATTTCTGTATTTATTTTTTGCGTGTATTAAATTTAAGCATATTTCAGAGTTATGGACTATGATACGTATTCAGCGAATGATTCTATTGGACGTGTTTATGTAGATTTGACTCCATTACTTCATGCTAAAAAACGGGAAATTTCTGGATGGTTTCCAATTTACGATACTATGAACGGTAATGATGATTATTTTTAATTGAAGAAATTGCTTGTTGAGATAAGTTTTTTCTTGAATTTTAGGTGTGCGTGGAGAAATTTATGTTGTTATCGGAATTGAGCTGTTTGCTGATATAAATCGCTTTCGAAAATCCTCATTTAATATTAATGTTTTTGCAAGTATATATGTTTTTTTTGTTTGAAAATGATTACATTTATTATTATAAATTTTCATTTCATCGATACTGCTTTTGCAATAATTCAAAATTTTATTTTTTGATAGCTTCAGCAATTCCTGTTGGACAAGCTTTGATCAATATCCACGGATTTGTTGATGAATTGATCACCAGTTCTGATCCAGAATACGAATGGATTGATAAAATTCGTACACCCCGGGCAAGTAATGAAGTTAGACAGAGTTTATTTTCCAAAATAGCAGGTAAGAAGTTATTTGAATATTAAAAATTTCAAATTAAACATTGAACATTAAATGAAATGTAGGAGAATTGACACGTCGAATTGGGAAAAAAGCCGCCGAAATGGGTGGAAATGCGGTAATTGGTTATACGCAGTATTTCGATTTTGAAGGTGAACTTGGTATTGTTATTCGTGGAAATGGTACTGTTGTGACGCTTGAAAAATGTACCGCCTGTTCGACATCATTGATCAAAGAAAAAAGAGAACGGTACGCTATTGAAATTGGAAAAATTAATTTAAAAAAAATAAACAAGTAAATAATTGTTTATTTGTTGTTGTT
This sequence comes from Trichinella papuae, assembly GCA_001447755.1. NCBI lineage: Eukaryota > Metazoa > Nematoda > Enoplea > Trichinellida > Trichinellidae > Trichinella > Trichinella papuae. The sequence continues at coordinate 102,579 of JYDO01000012.1, read as the reverse complement.
GTTGTTTTTTAATTCACTCCAGATTGAGCAATTCGGCTGGCTTTGAACAGCACTTTTTGAATGTTCAAAAATTTACCCCGTGTCGTCGTTATTCAAATCCTAAACATATGCAATCAAGAGATCATAATATTTTGAAAAGTGAAAATATTTGTGGAAAATCTGCGGCAGTTCGACTTTACAAGCTGACCACTGTACCTGCTGTACAGTTGGGCATGTCAGGCAGTTGCAAGACATATTTTAAAGCAATAAGATTAATTAATTAATTAATTGATTGATGTTTTGGTTTAAAGTACGTTTTCTTTTTGCTTTTGTTCAGGAATATCCATTTTTGACTGTTCGTTCATTGCCAACTGAATTGTTGGTCAGTCTGGGAGGTACTGTTGCGGCGCATTCGGTTAAATTGCTTCGGGGAAATGAAAGTGATGAGAAGAATTTAAAATGAAACAATGAATATTATTGAATATGTGATATGAAAAATAATTTTTCAGAACCCGAAGATCGGCACGCCTGGTGGCGAGAATTGAGGTTGGAAATCTGCGGACACATGACCGCTTTGGGTTGCAATTCTGTCATTGGCTACCGCGAAGACGCTACAATTCGGTATTTTTTTTTGTTTTAATTAAATTTCCATAATTAATATATTTTAAAGAGACGACATTTGCGCAATGACTGCAATTGGCACGGCGGCGGTGATGAATTTTTCCCTCTGGCCATCGTCAGTGTTGATCCATGCGGAAATGGGAAAATTTTACCGCGCCGTATGCGCGGCTTCTTTTCCTCAAGATTTTCCAAGCAGTTCTAAAATTTTGAAAAATTCCCTGTTCGAATTGACCAACACTGACCCACTGATGGAAGGGAAACAATTTTATCAAGTGGTCAATTTGTTGTCCAGATCTGTTGAAAAGCCTTGCACAATGTGTCACATATTGCCCAGAGCAGCTGAGTTGCATTTAACCAAAGCAAGCAGCATTTGTCAAGTTTGTCTGTAAGATATAATTCTGTTCAATTGTAGTGGATTATAATTTTTTATTTTTCAGAGAAAAACCAGTACCAAGTGTATTGCTTAGTACAACTGATCAGCCACCAGAATTGACAGAAGAATTTAGCGGATCTTTGGTTCAAGCTCGTGTAATTCGTAAAAAATCCGGATACAGCGGTGAACAATTGGCTCAACATTTGACCAATGTGATATTTGTTCATGTTGTTGTGTTGCTTGTGGTGAAAATGAAGAATTTCCATTTTCAGATACTTCCATTTATTGAACACGAAGCTCATAGTCAAGTTATATCACAAACCAGTGCATCAGGTAAAAATGCAGTATTTGGAATTCAACGTCAATTTTCAATTGGTGAAGAGATGGTTGTCCTGATTGTTACTGGAACAGCTGTATTTTTGCCTGCTCTTGCTAATCCTAAGCAAAAAGTTAATTGTATATTTTGATTATTAATTAATTAATTAATTAATATTAATTTCAAGGAACCATTTGCAAGTGCTGCAAAAGTTGAAGAAAATCCGGTGGATTCGAAAGAACAACAACGTTCAGTGGTATCATTTGTTGAAAATTTGTCCAACAGCAGTGGATCCAATTCTGAATCGAACAGCAACGAGGAAGAGAAATTTGACAAGAAAATAAAATTGAAACGTTCAAAAAATGCAATTTTAATTGCGGTATAATTGAAACTGAACTGTAACAAACAAATAAACAAACAAAATGTTTTTCCTTGCAGGCAGATTGTTCTTTGGGACATACGTTGGAATCGCATTCGTCATATCCGATTGTATGCACATTTTGCGACATGTCCAAATTTCCGAACATCGCAAAACGGGCACCGTATTTTCACAACACATTCACAAGAATTGTACGTTTCAATATTCACGAAAATGAATTGGATGAAAATTTTTTAAGCAACAAATTGAACTGGATTGCTAAAGTAAAGCATGCTCGTGTAAAAGATACAAAAAGATGCAAAAGATTTTAAATTTTAGAGTACAGTATTTAAATTTCGAAAAATGGAACCGATCGTTTTTGCTGGTGTAATGTTTTCTGTGCACATTGGTGAAGACAGTGAAATGCAGGTATTATTGTGATTGATTTTTTTTGGGGGGGGGGGGGGGGGGAAAGAAAAAACTTTTTCATTTTTACATTTTTAGATATGCTCTTATGGTGTTGCTTTGACGGGAAAAAGTTTAGTTGGACAATTCAGACAAAAAGAAAAACAAAGAGATGATTTTGTCGAAGAGTGAATATATATAAAAATTGTGTCATTGTTTTCAAGAAAAAAGAATTAAATTTTAAGATTTTCCAAAATTGCTACAGCTGAAAATGCAGCTTGTTGCAGCAGCAGTGGTCGTTGGTCGAGACGGCCAACGTTGCCTTGGCAGAGTGCCTGCGAAGAGTTGGAAAAAGCACCAGTACCTTACCCGATGACCGTGCCTGAGACGTTCATCACCGCTCTGCTTGAACCACCGCTTGGCATGCCGATCACCAGCTATTTGGGATATTATGATTTCTTCTTCATCCGTGAAACAACCGCCGTTCGTGACATCGGTGGCTTGGAGTCGTTTGTGCAAATCGCGTTGGCTGAAATTTTGCACGTCGTCCAAGCGCACGTCACCGCCTTCGGCGGCCAAGGCATGGTCTCGTTCAAATTCAGCGTTACAGAACTCTCGTACGGGTTAAGTAGAAATCAAGTACAATTTTTGATCGGCATCAGCGGTGATATTGTCACCGTTTTGAAAAGTAATTAAAATTAAAATTTGACGGACAGGAATTTCCTTATTCAAAAAAAAAATTTTTTTTTAATTTCTTTTTTTTTGCTTATATAATTTGATTTATCTTTATTTATTTATGTGAAAGAGATAAATCTTTTTTTTTTAAATTAAAAATAACACATATTCGTGAATTTCACTTCCTTTATCAGTTCATGTCAAGGACGGAATTTATTGACAGTTTGTTAAAAGTGTCGTCACGTGTGGAAAAGTTAAAACGTTTTAATTCTTAATTGCACTCTGATCTGATTTAAATCAAATCATACAAAAAAGCAGATCATTCAACATAAAGCGTGTATTTATCTGTAGAGTAATATTTCAAATCAGTTGAAACTTTTTGTTAACAACATTGATGAGAATGTAAATGAAATTGATGAGAATGAGATAAAGTTGTCAATCATGAAAGTTTGATAAAATTTGGAAAATCCAATGGAAAAACAAATCGAACGTGATGGAAACGTTTATTTATACAATAGCACAACGGTGCTTTGCGTATTTCAGCTGAAAAAAAAAATTTTCAACTTTGTTCACCTGGATGGATTTGCACAAAATTATTGCATGTTTTGCATTCATATTTAGCAATTTCATTTTGCAATTTGCAAACTGCAGTTGTCCATATCTGGACGGAGTTGAGAAACAGTTGTATTTTAAAGAATGCGATCAAAATCAAGGTAGTATTCATTTCTTTTTAATTAATAACGATTTATTTGGATTTTTGTTTTAGACAATCATTTACCGTTTAAAATTTTGAAAGTCGAAGTGAAACTACCAAATGGCACCATCTCTTATCCAATTAATATCAGTACTCCACTTTATGTTCACGTTCAATTGAACAACACTTTGAACAGACCCGTGAACAAACTTTTATCTGATATGTCGCTGTACATGTATGCAAATGTATTGTGGTTACGTTGTTCATGGATCCATATACCAACTTTTGATCACTTGTAAGTATTTTGTTTTTAATTTTATTTCACTCCATTCTTTGAGTAATTTTATATATATTGAAAAAATTTTCTTCTAGAAAAGACATTGATCAGTGTCAAAACTGCCCATTGTCCGAAGGTTTATTGGAACTTCAAATAGCGTACGATTTCACCCAAGCACAATGCATCATGCCTTTCATTCAAAAAGGAGTAAGTAAATATTTTTATTTGAAATTTTCCCCCATTTTGACAATTCAATTTTCAGACACCGTATGGATTGGACATTACAGTCCGAGATGGTGAAAATCCAAACCAAAATTTAGCTTGTTTCCGTTTAGAAGCACTGCTGACTAAATGAACATCATCATCTATCATCAAAACAAAATAAAAATTTCTTTTCCACATTATTATCATTGAATTAATTATCAGCCAATTTTAATTTTAAAATAAATCACATTACATAATTTACTTTGATAAATACATCATTTCTGTTGTAAATAAATAAATATTAATATACTTCTGCCTGAAAAAGATTGCTGTCACTAACATCCGATGCCCAACAAATAAAAAAATTCACACAATACAGTAGCAACAAATAAATAAAAACATTCACGTTAATTATGCTTCATTCTGAAAAAACAGATGTTTGAAGAAAATTGAATGTTTTTGTAATTCTGACCACTAATTAATTAATTAATTAATTAAACAATAAATACAAGATTTGATCAATCACGAGAGCTACTTCTGCCACTTTTCTCAGAACGTGTACGAGATTCACTTCTCGAAAATGAACGTGTTCTGGAACGAGAGTGAGAATATGAAGCCGAATCACTGCGGGAACGAGAATGGCTTCTCGATGAACGTGAACGATTTCTTGAACGTGAACGACTTCGACTACGGGAACGACTGGGCGAACGCCTACGGTATCGTCGATCTTCCAAACTGCGTTCTCTAGGCGAATCACTGTAACGTCTGTAGAAAATGTCAATTAATTAAAAACAAATAATACTGACGTTTAAATAATAATAAATAAATAAATAAATAAATAAATTCTTTTAAATTTAAATTAACTAAAACCCTGTTTGTTTTTCTTTAAACATTACTGTAAAATATTTGCGAGAAAAAATCAAGATCAAATCATCATCATACCCTCACGCATTCGACAAAAAGAATAACAAACAAACAAAAAAAATACCGTAGATCGAAATAATTGTGACACTGACAGTTCACACTTTTCATACGTGAAATGAATCACTTACTAGAATTCTACTACTATCAGATCACCGTTTACAACTGCAAGATCAGGTAGTCACTCTGGTGTAATTTGTGTTGACTTGGAAAAATAAAAATTGCTTCTGACGAAGTTAACAGGAAATTTTTACGTTACACTGGGAACAAGTTCAAATTGACCGCCTGCCATGTTCGCTTTCTGCTATAGAAAAACCCATACCATATACACACACACATACTTGTTGTATGTATGCGTGTATAGGTTTTTGCGACTTCCGGCATTTCGCGGCCGATGAATTTCTAAACCGGCATCTACATGAAAAAAATCAGCATCTGCAGCAGGAAGCATGCCAACAGCAGGACGACTTCTGCGGCTCCAGCTCTGCTTAGCTGATATGTGTATACAGCTTCATCTTCAATAACATAACTTCAACAATTATATTTATAACTTTCACGGAGTCGAGTCGCTGTTTAATTAAAATACAAGCACTGCAAACATAATGCTTGTGACTACTCCCAAAAAATTCTAATTTGATAACATGCCAATTAAACATTGAATTGGGAAAAAAATTAAAAAAAAAGAATACAATTTTACACCATCATAATAGTGGCTGTTAAATGATCAAAGTTAAAACTTCCCCATGTATAAAACATACATGCGTTAATCGCGAGCCACTTACTAAATATAAATAATATGATCACAACAATAAAATAAAATATTCATGCGAAAATGCAGCGCTGCGCTTAATCTTCAAAGCATGAATACAATTATCAGAAAAAACGGGTCAACACAATCTTTACAAACTTACCGAATGCAGAATGAATCGTATAAAGATGATTAAAAAAATTATTTTTTTAAAAATGTAATTCAAAAATATGCTTTAAAACCTCAAATTTGTTGATTTTAAATAAACATTATTTGGCAGATTGTGAAAACATGCTCAATCTGCGAATAAAACTGCAGCAACCGAAATGCTTCAGTGATTAAAAGCAGGAATAGAAATACAAAAAACAGAATAAATAAAGCACTAACCGGCGTCTGTAACTTTCACGTTCACGATCGTCAATTGGGCGCCCATAGCGAGCCATAACAATGTGAACTTGCCTGCCGTCTACGCGGCGACCATCCATTCGAGCCATTGCTTCTTCAGCATCACGTCGACTATGAAAACGTACAAATGCAAAACCACGACTATCTCTAGTCCATCGATCGCGGGGTATGTGAATATCACCAATCTCTCCAAACTTTTCGAACGCTCGACGCAATTCCGCAGGACCTGTACGCGCGGACAAATTATCTATCTACAATATTAAAAAAAACAAAACAAAAGAATTAAACATAATTATACAGTTTAAAACATCATCAAATAAATGTGAAAAAAAAACATTAAAAAATACTTTCAGCGACGTCATTCCTTCAATTTTTGGAGGCGGAGCGCGACTTCTGGAAGACATTCTAAAACAACACTTAGAGTCTGTTCACAAAAGTAATGAATCAATGATATTTCCGACTTATGATGTAGAATATTGAGACTGATACTGTAAAAATGCTGTTATGCATTAGTAAGAACTTAATTATTTAGAAGCAAGCAGAAAAAAAATTTTTTTTTTAATGATAATCTATTATATTTGATTGACAACAGAAATATTTTTTTAATGCAAATTAATGAAAAAATCTCAAAAGCATGAGTTACAGTATTTGCTGTAGTAAAAGAAGGAAACAAAAGAATTTACACATACTTCAGTATGACAAAACAAACCAAATGAACTGTCGAAAATAACTAAATATAGTGGATCTTGTGTTAAAGAAAAGCAAGTTTAAATTCAAAATTATCATGCTACATTCGTTATTCATTCAAATTACTTGAATGAATTTAATTTTTAATTTAAAAATGATGTCCCTTTTTAAAATTAAGATTAATTTTTCCAAACAGGTCCATTTTTTAAATATTTGTTTATTATCATACTGTAAACAGTTTATTACCATTCATTGTTACAAAAAGCATACTGTATTAAATAGCATACAGGTATATATAATTATGAAAAAATATTTTTTATGGTAATTTGAAATTGTTTTAAGGCATCATAGTGGTATTTACTTGTTGTGTTCTTAGTTGTAATCGTTTATGATAATTTTCGGTCACAAAATTTACACAAATGAAATAAAAGAAAACGCCTTATTATGTTGTTCTTAATTATTGCGCGATCTGATTATTCTGATTAGTTCATTCCGCTTTAACAACGTTCCAGTTTCTGCTGCTTGGCTTGATAGCTACTACTAATGAGCTGATATTGCTCTGGCCTGATTTTGCCAGTCAGATCTCTAGCATTTGCTTGGAGGACGGTTTATCATCGTAGCAAAATATAATGCTTATTTTTTGGCTGACAGCAGTGAAATGAAATTAGATTTTAACAATCAAAACATTTTTCTCGTTTAATTACTCTCTTATCATCTACCGAGCGCTACATTTAAGGATCATTAAAACGATTTGTAGTATTCAGTATGAATAATGAAATGACGAGTATGTTCTAAAAGTGTTTGCATTTGTATGAACCGACATGCAGTGCATGACCTCACTTTTACAAATGTTCATCAATAAAAACAATAAGCGATATGCGAGCTATTTAGGAATTTTTCAAAAGTAAAATTGCACAACATAGCTTGCTATTTTAAAGTAAAATAAAATTTTTGAACCATTATTTTCCTTTCAAGATCTTCTTTCAAGATGGAGAAAACTTCAAGATCATTCCACCGGAAACTAGAATTATTAAAATGATCATTTTATCATCAAGTAAAAAATTTTGATCGCCCATAATAAATCTGAAATATTCATTCGGAAAAAAAGCAATTCACTCACAGACAGGAATCATGAGTAGCGGTGGATGGAGAATTTCTTATATTATTTTTCTTTTGTTTTCATAATTTAATTAACGTTTTACTTTCAACATAAAAATTACTTGATTGTTGGAAAGCATCATTATCTGCTATTAACCATGATATCTTTTTTAAATGTTTATCTCGTTTTCACTAGCAGCTGTATTTACCATTCCTCGCATCTTGTCCAAGCGCCATTTTCCAAGAAAAAGCTTTAGAGCAGACTGTTAAAATTAGAGCAGAGCAACATCAAGAGTTAATGATTCAGCAGTGCGCTAGAACATCAAATTAACTGAAGCAGCGGGCGTTTCGGAACAATGAGAATCAACAACAAACAGAAATTTTGATAGCATATCTTTAAACTTCACTTACTTTTCTACCGTAATCTGAAATTCTTTCTGCTTTAAGCAATCTTATTTATTTCAGAACTTCTCAGAAATTCTGTTTTTTGAAATATATGTTACAAATAATATAATAATGATTTTTATTGTAATATTAATCATAGTGCACAACATGCACACCACATTTATACATGAAAATCATATTATTTTACAAGTTTACTGTATTGTGAATTTGTCCATGTCATCACACGTGCGGTTTCGAACTGTGATGATGTGATCAGAATAAAGTATATCTTTTGTTTTACTTTTCATTTCGTTATATTTATTTTTTCAACTTTTTTAATTTTCCAGCCGAACAACAACTCTGGATAAGCTGCGTTTCAGTAAATATGCCTGAAACCTGAAATCTCTGTTTAATGGTTTTCAACGTCAGCATTGTCTTTGTATAGCAGCATTGGAAATAGTATCTCTATTGCGCTGAACACTAAGCAGAATCATCAGTAGGAAGCAGAAAAATAAATGGTTGAAGTAATGAAAATGCCGCAGATATACAGGCTTTTGAAGTTGCCGCCGATTTTTAAAATGGTATTTTGAATCATGCTGCAGGCCAAATCTGCAATCCAATAAGCGAGTCAGCAGCAAAAAAGACGCGAAATCATTTCTCGCTATTTGCGAAATGCTTCGACAGCTGCAGAACAAATGAACTGAGTTTTTACAGTTTAAATATCAAAGATGAATGGATTCAAACATGGATACAAGACGATAATGTTGGCACTGAAATTATACTGGAAGAAGTTGCCTGAAAAAATGAAGGCAAAAAATGAAGATGATCAGAAGAAGAAAAAATTGCAACCTCAAAGGAAGTGATCCTCTTTATCTCTGCAAACTTTATTTACAATTTACAATAATTTTAAATTTCATTGACATATAATTGTTCTTTTTTATAATATATCTGTTGCGGGCAAAGTCCGCACACCGCCTGTGTGCACACAGGCGGCCTGTCAATTTTTGATTTATAATTTTGCTTTTCAAATAAAATTTTACTTATGTACTGTTTGTTGTTATTAATTTACTTTTAGTTTCTATTTCTAAAATTTTTATTTTTAAAAACAATAATTCTTATTGAAATATATTTCATTGCACCATAATGGATAAGATTTGTTCTTTTTGTTTTACTGGTGTATTTCAACTTGTGTGCGTTGTTTTCATAAATAAGAGTGACGCAGCATTACAACAATTTTCTCTTTCGCACAATCTAGTAACATCTGTAACAGTAAAGTACAAAAAGCAAATCAGATGAAACAAAAGTTTTTCCTCTGGTAACTTTAAATAGTGAAATTGCGAATTTGATCTTTTCATTACTTTCTTGTTTATCAAAATGAATATGGTCTTTGCATCTCTTGTGAATAAATTAAATCTGTTGGTGACACTGCTAATTATTCAGACAAATTCTTAATTTTCCGACATCTCAACTGGAAGTGCTACTAAGATTCAAAAGTGAGTTCAGCAATTGGCTGAAAGACTGCATTAATGTTGTACGGTTGGCAAAGCTTTTAAGCGGAAATTGAGATGTGTTTGAGACTTTGCTTAGCTTGTCATTTCTGCCATAAAATTTGTTCTTCCAATAATTGCCAAATCTGAGTAGTACAAAAGACTGCAATAATAGATCATGAATCACGGGATATTACTATAACATGGTGAATCTACTTGCAACTGCTTTTACACTATTGTTGTGGCAGTCAAGGGAATAATATTGCTTATTCAAACGGAAAACACACATACACAAACAATTATACGCGAAAGTTAACTAATAGCCTAGTAACAATAACAGATCAACAAGTAGACAAATACACGTATTCACTGTCGTCAGAATTCTTTCATCCGATCCAATAAAAGTCAAGTGATATGGTTATTTTAAGTTAAGAAATTTTAATAAGCAAAAGATACAATTGAAAACCGTGGGAAATGCATGACATTTGAGATATAAAGCCCAGTTTGAAACAGTTAATTCTGGCGAAAATTTCTTGTTCCATGAAGATACAAACTCACTTACTAATTTACCATTTTGTTGTGTTTTATTAGCTAATTTTTTATTATCACATTTTATATAGTGCTTCACTTTGGTACAATAAAATACATAACAGCAATTGAAATTGTTCTTAAAAATGCTGCTAATTAAAAAGCATAGAATGCACAACTTTATTGTATGCAAAAATTGAAATGCAATATTTATTTGGACAAAATGATGAAAACATTTGAGCAATACAATACTTATTCATGATGTTTTGTAATCATGTGACCATTTGTTCAACAAGTGTTTGTCAAAGTCGTCCGCTCTGTTTCAATAAAATACTCCAATATAAAAGGTTGAATACCAAAAAAATAGATGGAAATATTATTCTTGCATATTTATCAATGTCGCTAGAAGAGCAGCAATGATGGTTTTGGAATTTTTTCGTTGACAGTTTTTTAAATGAATTCAAAGAATGCCGTTGAAATCTCGGATATTCCGGTATCGCTGTAGTGGATTGTGGAATTGCAAATGGATCTACCGGATGCATCCATGTTGATGCATTTAACGACTGAAAAAGAAGTAAAATTATTATTTTCTTTTCTAACCAAATAAATTGAATAGATAAATTTTACCCACCGTCGTGCTAGTCAGCTTGTCGCATTCACATGGCAGTTCCTCAGTTGTATTCAGTTGGCAAGATGTACTGCTTAATTGCCATGGATTTGGAGATGTTTCATGCATTGGAGGTGGTAGACGATTCAGAGGTGTGAGCAATGAAGGACCTGCAGACATATGAGTGTCTGCTTGTGCGACTTTTGCAAAAGCGTCTTCAATTTTTTGTCGTTTCTTTCTTTTGTCTTTGTAAGTGACAAAAGCATATTCAATAAGTGCACAAAATACCATTACGTAGCAGAAACCAAGATATATATCTACAGCTTTGACGTAGCTTACTTTCGGCAACTGCCCATTAGTTGTGGTCATCAGTGTTGTCATAGTCAAAACTGTCATAATTCCTAACGTGACTCTAGCCGGAGCTGATTCACGACTTATCCAAAATGAAACCCATGAGATCATTACTACCATAAGAGCTGGTTGATAAATCTGTACCCAGTAGAAACTTAAATTTCGAGAAAATGTCAAATGACAGGTTAACCTGGAATAATCACCTAAAAAATAAAATCATTACTTTAAAACATTTAATATTAAAAAAATTTTTAATTTTAGTTAAGCATATTTTAATATACACTGTATAGTGCACAATTTTTAGATTATTGCTTGCACCAAGACAAATATTTAAACATATTACAACGAAAGCATATTGATTATACAGCATTAAAGATAATATTATCTTTAATAATGAATCAGAAATGGCAAATGAAATACGAATTATTAATCATGACACATTTGATAATTTAAGCCTGTTGATAAATGTCATATTGAGAAACTTCATTTCATATTAGTAGTTGTTATTAGTTTTATAATATTTCTGTTGCTGATGGTGTCGCCCCTTCCCCTCAAAAAAAATCTACCAATAAATTGTTATTAAAAAAGAAAAGCAAACATATAAATGAAAACGCTTTCATTTCTTCAGAAACAAGTTTGATTTAAATAGTAAAATTTCATTAAACTACTATTAAATTGTTCAACATTACAAATGCATAAAATTATCACAAATTTTTTTAGCAATAGTAAATTTTACGTGGTTAGCATTACATTAAGACTAAGCTATTTTTTCTTATTTTTCAATGTGAATATTACCTGTACTGAGCGTAATTTTTCGCTCAACTATGAATAAATCTTGTAGCTCAAACGTCGGTAGCTTACGAATTTCAGCATCAAATGTAACAGACTGGAATCCTTTCAGCCAAAACAATCTTATATCAGCATCAGAATAACCATCTATGAAAAAACTGTTTTTTATATGCAGTAGAAAAAAAGTAGTAACCTTTTGTGAGCACCAGTTGAAAAAAGTATTTCTTTGGCATTTTATCAAATTATTAAGCCATTCAGGAAAGATGAGAAAATTTACATTATAGAACATGAAATGCAACTTGATTGCCTTGTTAAATAATAAATTGGGCATCTAGAATATTTGAATTCTATTTTTAAATTCTATTATGCCAGTAATGATAGTATTCAAGCTTTCTTTTTTAAATAATTTAAATTCAATGAAGCAAAATTTTATAAAGAGACATAATAGATTAATATTTTACGGATTTACTCTCAATTTAGTACTTTTTCATAGTATAATATAGAAAAGTAAAACTCAGGCAATGAAGATGATTGTTCTTCGTAATGACAATAAGCTCGATAATAAAGATGTATTTTTCACAATTTTTAACGTCCTGAAATATGTTGCAAAATACATCATCAGTAGTAAAAAAAAAAAACATCTGCTCTAAACTCTAGAAACTTTTTCATTAATTTCTTGTCGACTAATGAAAAAACATGAAATCCAATAAACTGCGTTGAAAAACAAAAAAAATAAAGGAAACATTATTCTTGAATATTTGTCGATGGCTGACGGAGTGACGTGATGTAGCATGTGACGACGCAGTTTTGGTCGAGAGACAATTCGCATAGGCACTGGGCGAATTTGATTCATGTCACAATCACATTCAAGCTGTGACATAGAGAGGGAAGGGCTCATATCTACATTTGCAAAACGTTTAGCATTAGGTCGATATTGAGCTCTGTTTTTTGATGAAGAGGTATAAGGATAAAATGATGATCGTTGTGCAGATCCCTGTAAAGTGAAAAGGATTTATTAAAAAATCTAATTAGTTATTCATCAAGGAATGATCTTGTGCGGCGCTTTCACATTAAAACACTTTAATAATTCATAAGATTCATCATTTGATACTTTATTTGATTCACCTAAGAAATAGATTTTTTTTTCTGCTTGCTGACTAATAAGATACGCTAAGCTTATATCAGATATACAATAAAAAAAACAAATTTATTTTATAAAATGTTGAAAAATACACAGTTTCTGTTTTTTATAAATGAAAATTACAAATTTTTAAAAGTTATAAAAATACTTTATAAGCAATTTCATTTAAAAGCTGCTAATTATTAAAACTTAATTATTAAGTAATAACTATATCTTATAATTATTAATTGAAGAAAATTATAAAAAATAGATAAATTAGCAACTTACAGAAGATACAAAAGATGCCATCATTGGATCGGCAGATGATAAAATCCCAGATGAAGACAAAGGCGGAGGCATATGTTGAACAGTTTGTTGTTGCTTTCGACGTTCTTGTTTCATTTTAACTTTTTTGTTTAAGTAACTGACGGCAGCATATTCAATCAATGAAGCAAAGACCATAACAAAACATGTCCCCAAATATATATCAATAGCTTTTATGTAAGATACTTTTGGCAAGCTTGCATTAGTAGTGGTCATTAGTGTAGTCATTGTTAACACTGTTGTAACACCAAGAGCGACACGAGCAGGTGATGCATCACGATGAATCCAAAATGACACCCAAGAAATGATGACAATCAGCATAGAAGGAATGTATATTTGCATCATATAAAATCCAATGTTACGCACGAAAACAAACTTTACATGTAATCGGGAATAATTGCCTTAAATTATCATTTTTAAAACAAACAAATTCACCATTTTATTGCTTTACATGATAAGTTTGTGTTATATTAAAAAGAACTATTACTTACAATTAATAATAATTTAAATTAATTATTCATAGATGAATAAGTTAAAAGAAAATCATCTTACCTGTACTTAAAGTTATTGTTCTATTCTTCATTGTAAAATGTGCCACATAAAACTGTGGTAAAAATACTTCGTCCATTGTTACAGTTTTGTTTTCAAGCCATCTATATTTTGTGTCTGCTTCAGAATAACCGTCTATAAAATGAGAACAGAAGTGTGTCACTGAAAAAGTCTGATGCTATGTTGTTGCCAGCTTTTTTTTGTGTGTGTTTCAAACAATGTACAAAACGAGCAGGGTGGAGATAAACAAAAGTGAAAGCCGCGTTTAGCGGTTTACGAGCATTAAAAAATGGGAAAAAAAATCATCACCAAAACTACCGTCATACTGTAAACAGAGCTGAAACAGATGAATTAGAATTTTAAAAATTTTCTTATTTTCATGGTTTGACGTTACTACGCAATATTCAACTGGTGCACCACAAAAATGGTAAAATAAAAACAAAATCTACAATGCATGTGCCTAATTGTTTCGACTTACAGCTTTCAATTTCCAACGTGCATTCTTGAGAATCCAAAGGAAACAGATGTAGCAACATTGGACAAGATGCAGTTACAGTTAATCTTAAATTGTAGTGTTGTTGTAACAGATAAAAAAAAATTCAATATTACTTACCTCTGACTTGTAAGAACTTCACCACTGCCTTTTATTCGAAGAAAACTATTATGAGTAGTAGCCGTGTGCATGTAGGATTTTTTTTCATTCGGAAAAAATGTATCTGGCACCCAAATATCTTTTGTGTACTCCCAGCCTACGGTTAGTTCTTCCTTTGCACCGAGTCTTTTTATATTTAATCTAGGGTCCATCCAATTTTGTCGAAGATAAAAATCAAGCGTGTAATCCTAAAAAGAAATTATAATATATACAAATTGAAATACATAAAAAGCACTTAACAATACAAGTGATGACAAATGCAGGTAAAATAAATTTGATGCATTCATATAACTTGAAAAGTAATTGCATTAACTGTTTGTTGAAAACGTTATTTATATCATTAAAGCTGCCAATCATGGAGTTTGGTAATTTAATTTTCAAAAAAGAGAAAACTTTTTAATACGATTCATATCGTATTCATGAAAGTACAACTTACCATTTCTACCTCCGATACAGCACTTATACTGGACACATGCATTGTTATGCCAACATCAACAGTGCGTCCTTAAAATTATGAGTTGGTATTTTTTAAAGAAAAGTAAAAAAAAATATAGCAATTATACCGCCATAATTTGGTCGTAATCTTTTGTCATAGTAAGTTTTGTTGACAAGGATGTTCAAAATGTGAGTAATATTTCTTGATAGCTCACTTACCCTGAAAAATGTTCACTTCAATGAATTTAAATTTAATTCTTGCGTAATTAGGGCAATTCTTAGAAATTCTTGTAAGCATTTTAAGAAATATACACAATTTTTCAACAAATTTCTTTATAAAAAGGGTTAAATTTATTTTTTATATTATTAAAACAGTATATTATTACTTTAAATAAATTTAAATTCATTCCTAAAATATTTGAATTGAATTCATTTTCTTTGATATGCTAATAATTAAACTCACCCGTGAATTTCTGATGATGTATAACAATTAGAAACGTCTGAGAAAACAAAACAAAAAAATAAGGTTAATAAAATTCGTTTTTTCTTCATTTAAAATTGCTTCCAAGATGCAAGAACTTGCGAAACTGCTCGTGGTAACAGCCGACGGTGATGTTCATAATAGAAATGTAAGCATTGTAATCAATCAAGACCCTTCTGATGCCAGCGTTGCTTTTCTTTATTGACAACATAAAAACCTAAAACAACAAATTAATCCTGTTCAGCTTCCTTATGAAAAGAATCAAGCGAACGACAATATGATTGAGAATTAATGCATTAAAGTTTTATGCGACAGGTGTAGCATATCTCTGAAATGTAATATTCAATTGTTCACAAATCACACGAACTCGAATAATTTAGAAAGAACAAAGCAAAAAAAAAATATATGAAATTATATCACATGAAATGATCAACTGCCATAATTATCAATTTCAGGAAGTTTCCTCAACTTTTATAATTAATACAATAACATTGACAAACAGTAATTATTAGTATTATTTAATAAAGGGCAAATAAATTGGCAAAAGTAAATCAAAATGAAAAAGTGCTATAAGTGTGTAAAAGCAAAATTGCATATCTGCTTTGTAAAAATGCATCATGCTCATGAGGTGGATAATTCTTTCAATAAACTACACTATACTCTTGCCAATTTCAAAAAGGATATCACAGATATTGCAGTAGATGGATCATTTCATATGGGTAATTTCAGCTCATCTGGAAAATGACAAATAAATCTATGAATACATTTCTCATTATTAAACCGGAAACCATTAGTTGAAGAATTAGTAAAAGTTGAAGCGGTAAACAAGCACTTTTGAAACAGATGAAGGCGTTGCAAAATCACAACTATCTTCTGATTTATATTGAACGATTGATTCAGCAAAGCGCAAATAATTGAAATGAGTAAGCAACGCCGGTTGGCAGAGGTGGATTTATTCATTCTAGCCAATTTCCAAGAAAGAGAATGTCAAATCAAATTTATGCAGCATTTAAATAGTGCTTGATTCTTTCTTTCCACAAGCGCACTCTGGTGATCAAAGCCATTCACCAGACCTCTCTAACCGTTTAGCATATTAAGCAATGGGGAACAAAGTTGTATTCTTTCTTTCCCTCTCTCTCTCTCTCTCTCTCTCTTTCTCTCTTTTGCTTTCCTTCTTTTTATATATATATTTTTTTTTCTTAAATTAAATTTTCCATGCACAAATTACGCTGTCATCGCTTTGGCAATTTTTATGAACAATTCTTTGAATTGACTGATAGCACGGCATTTGCATTTTGCCAATAATAATTTCAGAAAATAATACCCCATCAGTCATGGCAGAAATTCATGAAAAATGTTCT
The DNA here is from genome assembly GCA_001447755.1 of Trichinella papuae. Taxonomy (NCBI): domain Eukaryota; kingdom Metazoa; phylum Nematoda; class Enoplea; order Trichinellida; family Trichinellidae; genus Trichinella; species Trichinella papuae. Next base: position 85,750 of record JYDO01000012.1, on the reverse strand, counting down.
TCAATGCTTGTGGATCAATCATTGATTTGAGCCGAAAAGAAAATTGGACAAAACGTCACTTGGACAAAATTACAAAATTGATTTTTGGTATAAGAAGAAGAAGAAGAAGTGATGTTTTCATAATTGATAACCTCTTTGAATGCAAAAAAACATTTCATTATACAGTCCATCTTTATTAGTATGAATACTACTTTCAAATTATATTGATAATGCTTTTTCAATTAAATACAACATGCAACAAAAATGAAAAAAAATGGAAGATCACATTGATTAAAGTTTAAAATCATATTTTATTCACCAGCATTTTTTGCATTTATTATTAATTTTTTGAGTTCTGACAAGAATCTCATAATTAAAATGTTCGTGATGATTTTCTTTTGTGCATGCATAACAACATGCATGTTGTGCAATTTTTTTTTCGCTTGGAATACAAGTTCAAAAAAAGAAATGAATAATATTAAAGAAAACATATAGAAATTAATATAAATATATATATATTTAATTTTATAATTTAATTAACACGTTGCATAAAAATGATTTGTTGATTATATACATCAACGAAACGATGCAAATATGAAAAACTGCCCTCCTCCAAAGCAAAGTTGAGTATCAAGACAGTTGTTTAAATGAACACATGACAGCTTTGCCATATACCTGACTATCGTGTTCAGTGAGAAACAGCTGCTAATTATTTAGAAACAATGATAAAGTAAGTATTCATTCACACTGGCTATATTGCAAAAGCGGCAAAACCAAGTTGCACATTTCAATGCTATATTGACAAATAGATAATTCCAACACTAACAATTTGAACATGAAACACTTTACCATGTTGTCATATAAGCTGAAGATAAATGCTTTGATTTTTCAGATATTTTCTTTGTAAACATCACTGACTATGTAACTGATATTAAATAACCAACTGCATATGTTTTGTTGTTTTACTTTGTTAAGTTCTTTTTTCTGCTAAAACATAAAAACCTCTTGATTTTTTTGTTCTTTTCATAATTTTACTTCTTCTTGTATAAAATTACATTTCTTCTTTTTTGCATTCTCCTACTTAACTGCATATGATGAATAATTTGTAAATTCATGTTACATTGCTTCATTAAATTTGATATAACATGGTTCAGCAATCAACTGATAAATTGATAATAATTGAGAAAAATTTTTATTATTATTATGATTATTATTAAACGGCGCTTTAGAAAATTCAATTTTTTCAGATTTTATTAAACTCTTGTTCAAATATAAAATTTTAATTTCATCCAATGCACATCAATTGATTCAAATTGTCCTTTTTTACACGCCAATTTACTTTTTTTTTCAAAGATTATTGATTACAGCTTTAGATTATTATTTTTATTTTATGAGGGTAAAGAGGTTTTTTCAACAGATTTCAATTTCAAAAAAAAAATAATTCAAAATTAAATTTCATTCAATTTCTTGCCTTATATTTAATATTTGTAATTGTTTCAAAAATATCAAGCAGAGAAAAAGTTATATTCAAATGGAATTTTTATTTAGAAAAAACTTTAGTTGAAATAGCAATTCTAAAAAGTATCAATGAAGGGTAAAATTTAAAGCCAAAAATTTGCTTCCATTTTACATAACATAAATTACATGGGCATTCAGTTATTGATTGATTAATTGACTAAATTATATTTGCACAAATGTAAGCTAACAATGAAAAGAAAAACAAAGAAACTCAACAACTGTCGAACAAAATGTTCTATTAAAAAATTTAATATTTTATTTATAATTAAATAAAATTAATGAGAAAAAACAAAGTAATATATATATAGCAGGGTTGGTAAAACAAAAATCACAACTTGCAGTTGTAGATTATTATTATGATTATTAAATTGATTATAAATCTCGATTGTTTTTTTTTTTTAATTTTAAATGAAAGAAGATTTCAGCAAAGATTCATCTGAGAAAATGAGAAATATTTCCTATATTTGGCATCGACTCATTTTCAAAATGACATCAACTGTCGCCAAGTTCAGACACTTGAAGCAGTGGTGAAATTTTCACAAAATTCGATCATTTCTTCCAGCTTAAGTGGAAAATAACCATAAATCATAGTTATGAAACAATAAATGCATTTCTTGGAACTTTCCTCAGGGAAATGTAGAAAGAAGTGTTGAACGACACCGATGACTTTCATTCTCTTATTCTCAGAGGAAATGAAATGCAAAATGCCGAATCATTTAGCACATTTTCAAAGTACATGATATAAAAACATAAATATTAGAAACTTTTTCAAAAAAAAAAGAATAGAAGAATATCAGAGAGAGTACAAATATATAATCTGCATAAATCATTTTTATGTGTCTAGTTGATGTCTTCATAAATATCCGAAAAATACTTTCATTTATTAAATAAAACTGCATTTTTAATCAAATAATTTTAAAACTATTTATTATTTCAAAATTAAAATACACTATAATCAAACTTTAAAAAATGGATATATTCAAAACTTAACAGAAATAAAAGCTTTTGTAAAAATTTTGATTTCACAAATTAATACAAACTATTTCATTTGTTCTATTATCAAAAATTATATTAATAAACTATTTTTCATTAATTTTTATTGTAATTTTATTTAAATTAATATTTTACAAAAAACTAAACTATGTTTGATAGAGGAGACTTACAAAAATTGAATGATTTCGAAATTGACGTTTCTATAACTGCTTGAAGGAAACGAAATTTAGTGAAAGAACAAATTTGCAAATTTAATTTTTGCCAAACTAAACCTCGTCTGTCAGTGATTCCCGACAAGTGGCAAAGTGAACAATTGACTGATGCAAAGTGTGAAAGCAGTTTCAAGCAGAGAAGAAACAAATAATTGAAAGCAAATGTTCCAAACATAAAAAGCCCCACTGGTAACGCACAAATTATATATATATATATACATATATACTGCGGTATTACATTTGTTTTAAATAGCTAGGAATTTCAGATGAATGATGCTTGCTTAGCAAATTTTGACTAAACAAACTGGCCATTTGATTGAATTTGTTTAAAACTAATTGCACGTTGGTTGAATTAAATTTGATAAATTAATCATACTGAACTCATGAAATTGATGAAATCTCATCAATTTCATGTCATACGTTCGTCACAAGATGTTTCAAACAAATTTTATGTGAAAATCACATTTTTCCAATCAACAACACTTGTTGATCAGTTGACAATTATTTAAAAATTTCATTATATTTCTTACAAAAATCATCATAAAAAACGTGTTTTTTGCATTACTTTACTTTATACAAATCTGTATAGCATTGAATATTGAACGTCATTGTTTAGTATTATATACATAATATGCAAAAAGTAATAAAATGTTCATTTATTATACTTGTATGTTTAAATTTAATCGTTATTTAAAGTTTTAAAGTTTAAATTCTTCAAAACTTATGTTTAAAGTTTTGTAAGAATTGCGTTTTACTTTGATTTCATTCATTTACAAATATCAGAAAATTATTCAAAGATTGTTCAGTTTCAAAAATGTTTTAACACCCTTAAAATTCGTGTAGTAAGATATCATCAGTAAAACATAGTGTTTTAATTAGATCAGAACTGCAGATCAGTTATTAATAATCAGTTAATCACACGTTTTTTGCATACTTTATATTCTTTTATATTTCAGAATTATATTACAAATGAATGAATAATTTTATAAAAGATGAATTTGGATTAGTAGAAAATAGCATATTAATAAATAATATTTAAATTCAGTCGTGTTTTATATATTTTTACTTGAAATATTTTTCATAAATGTAATATGAACCTTTTCATTTACTGTAGCATTACAGTAATCTATAGTAAGCTAGTGAGCAGTAAGTTTATTGCCAGCTTATTGAACACTGGTTATATACTTATTGCTTGAAAATGTCGAACGTGTCGTGTCCAGCTCATCCAGATGCTGAATTAATTGAAGACCATAGGGCCGGTGACATGATTTGTATGGAGTGCGGTTTAGTAGTTGGCGATCGGTATTAACTTATTTTGGACGAAATTTTTGAACATTTTCCATTGTGATAAAAACATTGTTCATATAAATAAATATTATATCATAGTTTTTATTTAAAGTGTAGTTTTTTAGATTTCGATTGCATTTAATATAGAATAAAGATGAGTAAATGAGGGAACAATTAAGTAAAATCTAGTGAATAAAATTATAGAAGCATAAAATTGCTGAGCAGAGTTTTTTTTAAGTGAACACGATAAAGTAAGATAATGTAAAGTATATCAATATAATAATGTAGCATCTGTTTTGCTTTTTTTATGATAAAATTTTTAGAATTGTGGATGTTAGCAGTGAATGGCGATCATTTAGCAATGATTCTAATTCTAAAGATCCGAGTCGTGTCGGATCACCGGAAAATAATCTTATGTCTGGTGGTGGTTTGACGACTAGCATTGCTGGAGGAGGAAGTGATGAAAGCAGATCTTTGTCGAATCTGCAAAAACGACAGGCAGTATGATCATTTTTATTAAAATTTTAAATATAATTAAAGTTTGTTTTATGTAATGTTTGTTTTTAAGTCAAATAGTCAAGATCGCATATTGATGCACGCCTTTGGACTCATTCGAGAAATGGCCGATCGTATTCATCTGACAAAATCCATTCAAGTATAATTCGCTGGTTTATATGATGTTTTTTATTTAACAATAATTTATTTTTAGGATCAAGCAAATTTGCTTTTCAAACAAGTACAAGAAACAAAAGCATTGAAAGGGAAGAACAACGATGCCGTAGCATCCGCTTGTCTTTACATTGCTTGTAGAAAAGATGGTGTTCCGAGAACTTTCAAAGGTTTGTTATGAAATTTAAATGTTTAAACAAATAATTTTTTGTCCATTTTAGAAATATGTGCTGTGTCTAAACTCAGCAAGAAGGAGGTTGGTCGTTGTTTTAAGCTGATATTGCGTGCTTTGGAAACGAACTTAAATTTAATAACAACATCCGACTTTATGGTATACGTTTCAAATTGTTAGTTTTGCAACATTTGCTTTATTCTGCGTTTGTAGTCTCGTTTCTGTGGTAATCTAAATTTACCTCAGTATGTACAGACGGCAGCGACTCATATCGCACGTGCAGCCGTGGAAAACGATTTAGTTTCTGGGTATATTTGTTTAAATACTAGATGTTTCTTTGTTCTTTTTAAAAATCACTAATTTTGTGATGATGAAATTCAGCCGCAGTCCAGTTTCCATTGCAGCAGCGGCTATTTATATGGCCAGTCAAGCATCTTTAGAAAAACGTTGTGCGAAAGGTAAATTTGATTTATTTATATTTTCAAAAGATTGCTTTATTGAATTGAAAAAAAAAATTTTTTTAATTTTGTCAGATATTGGTGATGTAGCAGGCGTTGCTGAGGTGACCATACGTCAGTCGTACAAGTTGATGCTGGGCTCTGCGGCGAAATTGTTCCCTCCGGATTTCAAATTTACTACACCTATTTCAGAATTACCAGCCGCTTAAATGAACAAATTGAAAAAAATATCTTATTGCAAGAAAATATTTTTTCTTCACACAAATTTTTTTTTGAATTTTTTAATAGCTTTTTAAGAAAATCTTAGTTGAACAGTAGAGTCTACGTCATTGAAATTTGCAAAGTGAATGTTGTATTGCAGTTGGAAAAATGCATGGAAAGTTTTTGATTTTGTAGCAGTTTAATAATAAATTTTATTTTCCTTGTTGTTTTGCATATTCAATTGCAGAAATTGATTTAGTAGCTTGATGGAGAAGACTGATTCACTACAACCAACGCATTGAAAATTATGATGTAATTTATTTATAGAAAGTTAAAATCTTCACTGCACAAGATTGCAAATGAAAAGTTTAAAAATATTTAAAAACAAAAAAAAAAATTTTGCTTAAAATAAGTTTGGAAAAAAATCAAGTGATTTGTAAAGAATGCGCTTGTCAAGTGAAAATAACGAGTTGAACATTTATTTATTCAACAAGCAGAATCTACAGTAAAGAAAATAAATAATTTCAGTTTTCTATCAAGTATGTCGTTTAGTAAGATAAAATAGCTTGTGAAAATTTTAATAATGTAATTAATTGAAATGAATATTCAATGAAAAAAAAAACGATGAACAAATAAATTACTTGGTTAATAATAATTTGTACTTGATTTTCGTTTTAGTGAAATTGTTGTTGTATTTGAAAACTATATTTGAAAATTCAAGTTGATGAAAATTGTACGAAAAGATGTTCAATTTGCCAAAAAGCGGGTGTTTCTGATGAATGAACGATTTGTGTGAAAATGTCACCAGTGATTTATTGGAACGGAATTTTTGATAGTGAACAGAATTTGTCGTCCGACATACGACGTGTTGCTTGTCTGATGATGACGGTGTTCAAAAATATTATGAGCTGAAAAGTTTTGAAAAGAATACAAAAAAAAATGTATATATGTAAGAACAATTGATGAGATCAATTTTGAATTGTTTCTGAACCGAAAACCAATTCCGACCTTCACACCGGCGGTTCAAACGGCAGAATTCGATTTGAATACATTATTAGTGAATTTTCAAATTTCAACTTCAAGTATTGACAATGTGAAAGCAAAACCGGCTCGCATTCAGGTTATTGTTCAATGTTTAAAATCAACGCAATCAAAAAAATCCCTCCAGCTATATTCATGGTTAATTTACCCAAGTATGGACAAGACTGCATTAGCAGTGTTTTTTTTTTTTTAATTTTTAAATTGATCTCAATTTGTACAAATATATCTATCTATATATTGATCAATTTTGTTGATTTTGCTGTATTTTCAAAATTTTACTTAAAGCATGTTCTTTTTCGACTTTGCAGAAATCAAAGTCGACGTTTGGAACACGCCCTTTTTTGTTTATTAGCTCGCGGCTACAGTTCATCGATGAAATCTATTTTTACAGCTCGTAAAATGTATTGGGCTTGTCGAGCTTGATGATGATTCGACATAAAGCATCGACGACGACGTTGTTGTTGTTGTTGTTCTACGTGAGCAATTTCATTTTTCATTTTATTGGGAAAAGATTACTTGGGAGTTGTTCAAATTTGAATGAACTTGCTTGACTTTTTATTTGAACTTATTACTGTATAATTGTTCTCTTTTTTTTTCTTCCTCCTTATTGTTGTTATTGTTATTATTATTATTATTATTATTGTTATTGTTGTTGTCGTGGGTTGGAAAATTTTTAGGTCGCCAGATGTGCACTTTTGAGAGTTTTGGCGTCGTGTCGGCTGCCCATCGCCGTCGTGGACCGTTGCGTTGGCAGCACGACCTGCTGAACCATTTTCCCAGACGGTAGCCGAGCAGTGTGCCGCCACCTAGCGGAAACCTGCTTCTCGCTCCTTCCCGGTTGATTGACTACAGACAAACCGGACGAGTGTTTGCCGGTAAAAATTACTATTTCTTCTTCTTCTTCTTCTGCTTCTGCTTCTTCTGCTTCTTCTTATTTTACTCTTACTTCTTCCACTGGTACTTGTGATCCACTGTTTCAAGGATAATTGTTGAACAAATAAAATAAATCATATATTATTGTATATAAAAGTCAATGCTAGTTCAGTTGAGCAAATGATGATATGACCACCACAAGCAGTAGCAGCACTTGGGATGTGGAATTGAGTTGCCGCTTGTTGGTAAGCTGATCGTCTTGGACGTTTCGGCAAATAAAGTTTTGGAGATGTCGTCGTCCGGTGGTGCAACGTGGCGCCGTTGCCGGCCCCGTTTCGACTGTTTGGAAAAGTACCTGAACCGTGGCTTCCGGCTCTACGCGGCCTGGGTGTGCCAGCATCCGTGGCCGTTCATCGTGGTGCCGGTGCTGCTGAGCGTGGTGCTGTCGGCCGGTATCCCGTACCGGCATGTCTTGTACAGCGCGTTGTACTTGTACACACCGCAGGACGGCACCTCGAAATACGAGCAGCGGGTTTTTGAACAGACCTGGCCGCAGACCAACACCACCTTCCAGCCGAGCAGATCCGTGATCGACTTGCGCCAATGTCAAGTGATCGTCTCGGCCAGAGACCGTGGGAACGTCCTCCGGCCGGCACTCAGCAAGGCTGTACTCAGGCTGAACGACTTCATCGTCAACGACATTGTAGTGAGTTGGGAATTTTTTTTCTTATGCACAACTTTTCACTAGTATACATATATATTTCTTTTCTATTTAAACAAGCGTCTGGATAAATTTATTCTTCTATTGATAGTAGAAAACTTCCCACATTGCATTAAGAGAAAAGTAGAAACAACAAGTCACATTCTCTTGGAACTTTTAATTCAAATCAGTTGTTAATTTTTCAGCATAGTTTGATTTGCATAAACTTGTGGGATATTGAAATTCATTTTAAATTAACCACTTCAAAGTTAAACTTCAGTCAGTTTCTTTTCATTTTTCACCATTTGATCAAATTATTAATTGATATTACAAAAATGAAAGAAAAAACAAACAATTTCATACAACACATGCACTAGTGCATTTGTTGTCGAGTGGTAATTTTAATATTAAATTTAAATATTTCAATTTATGTATTTCATGCACGTTTCGATGAACATTTATTGTTGCCACATACACACACACACACAAAACGGGTCCATTGATTTGAACATGATCAACTGAAGCGTGAATAAAAACAGCTTGAATTGCACAAATTATTTATTTCCCATCTTTTCCCGTTGTCGTTGTCGTTGTGGTGATGGTGGTGCAGCAAAAATTCAAAAGTCCAGTCTGTGGTGCATCAAATTTTTTTGCCAATTCAATTCAGACGGTAAAATTATTCAACAAGTAAATTACCGGTTGAAATTTTCTACTCTTCGCTTTACTTTTTCCCAGTTGATTTTCAAGGAAGTTGATGCTGAAAATCGTGCTGTATAGTTGGTTGGTTGGAAATTTTTCAAAAAAGAACAAAAATAAAAAATCAAAAAATATATCCCGTGCTATTGGTTGGAAATGTTTTGCATTTTTGAAATTTTACAAAAAAAAAAAATAGGACGACAATACACTCGCAATGATGAATCATCATTTTCTTATTTTTTTTTGTTTTTTACAAATTTGTTATTGTCAACAAATGGATTACTGTAATTTTTCTTTTTTTTTTCTCTGGTAAAATTATTTTCTTAATTTAACAATTCAAATCAGAACAAATCACATTTTGACATGCTTGAAAATGAATCGATCGTTTGTCAAATTTATTTACAACATTAGCAACTTGTCAAGAACGAACGTTCATCTCTCTGCTTTATTTGAAAGTTGTTTTCTTGCCATGGTTGTCGATAATCACAATTTCACACATCCACATATGGATGCATTTGAATATTTTCCTCCTCTGACCTCTCTTCTTTTTAGTACAATCAATTCACAAAAGTGGTGTTTGAACAACTTTTTTTTTCTCTTGCAATATATATATATATATATTTATTTATATTTAGATATTTTATATTAAAATGTGTCAAAGAGTATCTGGGTCGCATTTTGCACAGCAATAGCTGAAAGTGTTGCACTAGTGCACTTTTGACACTGAAACTTATTCTCCATTTCCGTTTGACACTAATACTTTGTCAAAGAAAATACCGGCCAATATTTGCAAATATATATATATATATTTATTTATTTATTTATTTATTATTCGTTAATAGTTTGCCTTTGAATTAAAAGTATAAAATGATATATTATTACATCATAATATACGCACACTTTATCACTTTATTTTTAAAAGTTGAAAAAATAATAGTTTCAATTTCAAGGTCGTCGATAATTTTCTTTTGATTTTCTATCTTTTTTATGAAACCTGCTTTATTAAAATGAACACAGAGGTGTTGCTATTTTCTTCTTCATCATCATCATCATCTTCGTCTCTGGTTGTAAATTTCATTCTAATGCAATGGACAATAGAACCAGGGGGGAGGGGTACTTGACAATTTTCATTTGAACAGAAAAATTTGCCAATGTGCCGATTGTAATTTTCTTGAAATTGCACAAAACGGACAATTATTCTTCAAAGTGCTAACGTGTAATTTATTACACTGAAGAACAATTATTAAAATATTTTTCTTTCAACGCACATCAATAGAACAAGTTCCTCCAATTCAAGCTACTTTTCACAGCTATTAATTTGTTGATGATAATTTTTATTTTTCAAATTTATTTATTGAATTGGTTCAAAATTGACTGATAATGAATTGAATTAATTAGTGCACACAACACAAACAAACAAATAAGTAAAGTCTTTTTTTTTCTTCATCTTCTAAGATTGAAAATGATGGTATCACATATGGGTACAAAGATTTGTGCTTGAGCACGAACAAATTTTGTTACAACAATCCACAAGTGGCCATAATTAGTCAAATGTTCGCCGAACCGAATCCGTACGGCAATTTGAGCTATCCGACGGCCACTTTTGCCAACAGTCGGATCTATTTGGGCTTGACACTGGGCGGTGTGGAGCTGGACCCGGTCAGTGGTCAAATCCAACATGCCAAAGCTTGGTTCTTGATCTACCAGCTGCGATTTGACAGCGAGTTTGAAAATTGGCTCAGCTCCAAGTGGGAATTGGAATTCGAACGCGCCCTGCTCCACTACCAGGACGAGATGTTGCAGTTGACCGTGTTCCACTCGCAGACGTTGGATTTGGAATTGTCCAAAAACAGCGACTACATGATGCCGAAGATGTCGTTGATGTTCATGTCGTTGATCATATTCGCCACTTTGTGCGCGGTCACGTTCATCTGGGATCAGGATGGACTGCCCTGGGTCGACTGGACTCGCAGCACGCCGCTTCTAGCTTTCGCCGGTATCGTCGGGGCCGGCATGGGCGTGGCCAGCTCCATTGGCTTGCTCAGCATTCTCGGAGTTTCCTTTTGCGAAGTCATCGGTGTTATGCCTTTTTTGGTCATATGTAAGTTTGGTAGAATTGAAATTCACTCTCGAAATAAGTTTATTAATTATAATAACTAACGTTCACTGTCACTTCACAGCTGTCCGGTTGGACAACACGTTCTTGATGACGTCGTCGTTGTTTCATACCAAACGATCCGCGCCGGTTGCCGAGAGAATATCCGAAGCGATGGGCGATGCGGCCGTGTCCATCACCATCACCGTACTGACCGATGTGCTCAGTTTCGGCGTCGGATATTTCACCAGCTTCCCAGCCGTGCAACTGTTCTGCACTTACACTTGTGTGGCGATGATCGTCACCTTCATCTACCAGCTGACTTTTCTGCTCGGCTTGCTCGTGCTGCACGCTCGCAACGAAGCTTTAGGCAAGCATTGCTTGATGCCCGTGATCAAAACCTACACCGTCAAAGAGACCAAAAGCAGAAATATACTGTTGCGATTGTTTTGCACCGGCTCGTCGAGCAGCAATGTCAAAGAACCGTGTTCAGCGACCACGAACTGCGACAACGGCTACAGTGGCCACCGGCTGAGTGGCAACAACAGCACCGCTACTGCTGAGAAAGCCACTGCGGTCGGAGTTGGCGTTGAATGGGACCACTGTCATGGTCCGGTAGCCGAGTTCAAAGCCAACGCCCAAGAAGGCACTTGGATCAGTCGAGGCTTTCGCAACTACTTCGCCCCGTTTCTGATGAAGCCGTGGACCAAAGCCGGCATAGTTCTGCTCTATTTGGTCTATTTGGGCACGTCGATTTACGGCTGCATCGGCTTGAAAGAGGGTCTCGAACCGGTCAACTTGCTGGTCAGCGATTCTTACGCGATCAACTTCTACCGCGACTTGGAACGCTACTTCTGGCACATCGGAGTCCAAGTGCAGGCGACGTTCAACCGGCCGGGAAACTTGAGCGATCCGGAGAATCGGCTCAAAATTTACAACATCGTCCAAGAGTTTGCCAACAGCCCGCACGGCATGGGCGAAGAGGGACTCGAATTTTGGCTTTACGAATTTCAACAATTTTTGCCCAAATACAACGGCTTGCATGTGGATGATTTGGATGAGCGGCGGTTTTATGAAAATTTGGAAGCATTTTTGCAATTTACTGAAAATCGACGATTCGCCAACGATGTTCTTCTCGACTACGAACTCGACGAAGAACCATCATCACCACCACCACCAACCATTGACGACGTCAAGCTGCAAAGCTTGAACCAATCGTCGCGTTCGAGCTCGAACAACCCGGATCTGATGAAGAAGGGCAGCAGCAGGAGGAGGAGGATCGTCGGCGTCAAGGCGTTTCGACTGATGATCGGTATCAAGAAGTTCGCCACCGCGATCGACCAGACCGAAACCACCATCTCGTTCCGCCAGCTGGCTGACAAACATTCCAACTACAACATCACCACTTTCCACTACATCTGGCCGTTCGTCGACCAGTACATCGAAGTATTGCCCAACGTGTTGCAAGAAGTTTACTCAGGAATGGCTTGCATGGTTCTGATCGCGCTGCTGCTGATCCCGCAGCCACTCTGCTCAGTCTGGGTGACGCTGATGATCGCTTCGATCGACATCGGCGTCGTCGGCTACATGACACTGTGGAACTTGTCCATGGATTGCGTGTCGATGATCACGTTGATCATGTCGATCGGCTTTTCGGTCGACTTTTCCGCGCACATCGCCTACGCGTACACCGTTAGCCAGGACAACGCCCCGCTGGATCGAATTCGCTTCGCCCTCGGCGGTCTCGCCTGGCCAATCATCCAAGGCGGTCTGGCGACCATACTCGGCGTGCTCGTGCTCTCCGACGTCAACTCGTACATGGTGAAGGCGTTCTTCAAAACTGTGCTCTTGGTCATCCTGATCGGCGTTGTGCACGGCATCATCTTCTTGCCGGTCTTGCTCAGCATAACCGATTTCAAAATTTGGCGCACCCTCATCACGCCCAAAGTATCCACCAACGGTGCCCAACAGCACGCTGCCGCCAAACGACACTCCAACCCCGGGCTCGACTTGCCCGCAGAGATGCCGGCATTACCGTTGCCGGAGGAGAAGAAGACGAAGGCAACGAACAACAAAAATTGCTGCATATTCACCGTCATCCCGCAAACTGAACGACGATGATCACTCGACAAAAATTGCCTTTTCTCTCACTGACTGACTGCATTCAAAAATCAAACAGCCTTTCATGCAATTTCAATTTCAAACCTACTTTTCAATTTTTGTACAATGAATCAACGCATAATAATTGTTACATGCCATGTCATTAACAAACACTTTTTTCGACAATTATTAAAAATTTTCTTGTTTTTTATTTTTTACTTTTATAAAAAAAAACATGAAAAAAGAAATTAATCAACCATAAATAAACATAGACGATGATTAATTTCAATGTACCACATTCCTGGATGTCGAAGGCATTTCTTCTTCATATTCAACTTCGACACGAGGTTTGCGGATTAAATATTTCACTCGTTTCTTACGAAGCTTGCCGGTTCGTTTCTTTCTCTTTGCCACATCTTGTTCATCATCACTGGAATCGGATTCAGAAGAAGAAGAAACAAGCTTCTCGGCAAAATCCTAAAAGTAGGAAAAAAACCCTCTTTCACAACTGCAATTCATTTCCCCCTTTTTCAAACTCGAAAACCAATCTCTCCACTCACCTCCATATCTGATACTTCGCTTTCTTCAAAATCTTCAACGTACTGTACATTCTCTTCCACTTCTTTTGCTTCAGTTGCATTTTTTTCACCAACCAACTGTCTCTCTTTTTCCAACATTTCTTCGTCGAAATTATATATATCACCGTACTGAAACATTCACAATTCAAAAAAACAATTCCAAAATACCATCCTTACAGTATACAATTTTAACTTTTGAAATAGAAAAACTATTGCAACACTTGAGCATCATTTTAGAGTACTGTGGGTAAAAAAATTGTTTTTTTTTTCAACTCTTAATTTACGTGATACAAAAATTGCTTACACTGCAATTAAATGAAAGTGAAGGCAAAAAGTAGATTCTTAGATAAAAACCTGCGAGAGGTGGAATTCAAATTGAACAAAATTAAAAAAAAATAATATGCGCAAAATATAATAAAATATACGTAGTGAAATCATACATAACATAAATAGAGCTGAATAAACAATAAAAAGTGTATGAGCATGTTTTGCGAATGTATTTTAAATGTAGAATAATGTTTATATAGAGTAATTCAACTTCAGTAATAAAATAAAAACACGTACGGTTCCTTGTTGAAGTCTTTCTAAAAGCTCGCGTTCTATTGCTTTGTCAATCCGAGCAGCAGCTAATGCTTTCGTTTCTCGCCTCAGTTCACGTTTTTCAATTTTTCTTGAAATTGGAATAATCTTTTTCCTAAGATATAATTCAATTAATACAATTATTAAATGTTTAATTTAACTAAAAAATAACTTACTTTGATTTTAACATCAGTTTTCGCATTCGAACTATAACTTGTTGATAACGTATCAAACGCTGCTTGCATTTAAAACGGATAAACTTTGGCCAATAAAGCAAACGTTCATCAATGACAGCCATGGCATTTTCCAAATTTTGTGGCAATTTAACCTTCTCCCACAAACGTCCTGGAAAATGGCTTCGTTCCACCTCTTTCATGTATAAATAAATTCTTCCTTAAATTATTCATTACAACTAAAATGTTCAACAAATGAAAAACAATTACCTTTCTCCTCTCGAACAGTTGCATACTGACTGTTAGCCATTGGACAAGCTTGTCGTGTACACAAACCTGTTAAATTCCATTCACTCCGACAAAATTTCTGCGTTTTTGTCCTGTAAAATAATAATTGTAATAGGAAATCAAATATACAAATGCTTACTGAGTTTTATATGAGCAGAATCCATTTGACAACAGTTGCCAAACCACATCATCAGTTTGCATTTTGATTGAAAAATGTGCGTCTGAACTTCTGAAAGAAAAACTATTTTAAGATATTTATTCATCATTATCAAGAAATATTAATTTTGCATCACTGCTAAATGAAACTGTTTTCCTTTCTAAGATCACAGTGATTATATACACAATTATAACCAAATTAAGAACAGCAATAACAAATGACACATAAAACGTAGTGATGATTTATTGTAATTTATCTGAAATAATATAACAACAAACATCTCCGAAAATTAAACATTGTTAAAATCCATTCCAAATCTTTATTTACAGTATATCTATCAACTAATAACAGTAAGAATAATAATTCAAGTTTTTTTAAGTATTATGTTTTTGAAAATATAAAATAAAAAAAGTTACGCTAAAAGCATAACACTGCTTTTTTCAGTTTACTGTATCAGTTACAGTAACCAAGTTAGTTGATCGCAAAGCATTTTTAAAAATATTTCTTCATTAGAACCGCTATAGCGTTTTTTAATTTATAAATGACTTATTAGTTATTTATTTATTTTGAATAAAATTAAAATTATGAATATGCTGTTATTCCTTATTTAGTTCTTTGAAATATTGTTTTTTAGCCTGAGTATAATTTGTTATATTTTTTAGCATTTTCATCAAGCCAGTAGCTTCATATTGGAATAGTGAATATGCGTGTTAAAGTTATATCACGAAATCCTGATGAATATATGAGGGAAACTAAAAGTGACATTTTCAAAGGTAGGCATTGTACAGTTTTGTATTGTTATTTATTTTACTGTTGTTATTTTTTAACAAGTATCTGATTTTGACTTATTTAGTTCCAAGAAATTATGACTCGTCATTGCATCCATTTCAAGCCCAAAGGGAATATGCACGGGCTTTAAATGCTGTGAAACTAGAACGCGTTTTTGCTAAGCCTTTTCTTGGCAGCTTAGATGGACATTTCGATGGGGTGCATTGCTTAGCGAAACATCCAACTAGTTTAACTACTTTATTATCCGGCGCTTATGATGGCGAAGTTAAATTTGTTTTTCTTGAAACTTTGACATGTTTTAAACAGTTTTGGGTTTATAGATTCGATTATGGAATCTTGCATCGAGAAAGTGCATTTCAAATATCAAAGCCCACACTGGCTTTGTACGTGGAATGTGTGCAGAACCGTCTGGTGAAACATTTTTTTCAGTAGGCGACGACAAATCTATCAAGAGATGGCCTTTTGTAATTGATGATTCTAAATCTGCATTAGAGCCGATTTCGACATTTTTAAGTTCAGTAAGTATAATTGTTGAATTGGAATATAAATCCATATTTTTGTAATTGTTGTTGTTGTTGTTGGATGTTTAGGATTGTATTCTCGATGTAACTCATCATTGGAAAGAAAATAAAATAGCAACTTGTGGGAATGGCGTTCAGGTTTGGGAACACACGAGAGCATCACCAATTAGAATTTTTGAATGGGGAGTTGACAGTGTGTACAAAGTTCGATTCAATCCTGTTGAGGTATGCTTATTTATTAAAATATATTTACTTTTTAAAATATGATAATAACATTGAAAAGTGGAAAACTGCAAAAATTTCTTCTTTAGGTAGATTTATTTGCTGCTCTTTCAAGTGATAGAAGTATAATGTTGTACGATTGCCGTGCTCATGACCCGCTTCACAAGGTGACTATGATTAAATTTTTTCATCATATATTGCATGCGTAAAAGATACTGTTCAATAATAAGGTAATATTATGAAAGCTTAAATTTGCTGTTGCAAGCAGCAATCTTTTTAACATTTAGTTACAGTATTAGTGATTTTCAGGTAAATTAAAATTCAAGTTTTATTCTGTGAATAAATATTTCTATTTAGGTCGTTATGAAATTGAAGAGCAATGCTATTTCGTGGAATCCGATGGAAGCTTTTGTGTTTACTGTTGCAAATGAAGATTACAAGTAATGAAGAAAAGAATTTTGACAAATTTATATGCTTATGTTAACTTATGCTTTTTCTAGTCTCTATTCATTTGATTTGAGAAAGATGTCTTCACCATTTATGGTTCATATGGATCATATTTCAGCTGGTATGGTAAAATTAAAGTATATTTTTTAAATAAAATTATTTTCAAACTAGTAATGGATGTGGACTATTCTCCAACTGGTCGAGAATTTGTTTCCGGAAGTTATGATAAAACCATTCGAATATTTAATCAGAGTGATGGCAAGAGTCGGTAAATTCACAAGTTCAGTTTTTGCAAATTTATTATTTTTTCTTATTTTTTTTGTAAAATAAAATTAAGTGAAATATATCATACGAAACGTATGCAAAGAGTGATGTGCGTTGCTTGGTCGTTGGATAATAAATATATTGTCAGTGGTTCTGATGAAATGAATTTGCGTGTATGGAAAGCAAAAGCTTGGGAAAAACTTGGACCAGTAAAATTTTATTAATCAATTTGTGAATAATTTTTAAAATAATAATTTGATTTTTTTTCAGATGGCAATACGCGAGCGAAATTCGCAAAAGTATGCAGAAAAGTTGAAAGAACGGTACAAGTATTTTCCTGAAATTAAACGCATTGCTCAGCATCGTCACGTACCCAAGCACGTATACAATGCAAGAGCTGAACTGGATGCAATGAGAAAATCCCAGAAGAGAAAGTTTGTCTCATTTTGGCTTTCATTTTGTATTGTTATTCCATTGCATTTGGTTATTTTATTTTAAGAGAGAAAAATCGTCGTGCTCACAGCAAGCCTGGAACTGTACCGTTTGTGGCAGAAAAGAAAAAGCATATCGTTGGAGAAGAGGATTGATTATTGTGTACATTTTTCTTCATTAGCTGTTTGTTCATTGCTTTGTTGCAGTTTTCATTTTATAAAATTTATTACGCATTACGAAACA
Source organism: Trichinella papuae (assembly GCA_001447755.1). Lineage (NCBI taxonomy): Eukaryota > Metazoa > Nematoda > Enoplea > Trichinellida > Trichinellidae > Trichinella > Trichinella papuae. Next base: position 68,063 of record JYDO01000012.1, on the reverse strand, counting down.
ATGACTTTTTTTGTCTTCATCATTGTGCCGCTATTAACAATTAAGCTTCATTTCACACGAGTCAATATTTAATTAGAATCGAGGCACCCGGGCGAGAATTGAATTTCAGGCACGGCCTTGAATAATGAGCATGTTTCAAAAATGTCTGTAATGAGACAATTTATACTAATAGCCTCTTGGCGGCCATTTGTGACGGTTCATTTTACTGAAAAATCCATCAACGTGACACAGTGATGGCTGTTGGTGGACGGCTAAATTGATCTTCAAGTTGAAATAGAAAAATATGGACTCGGGCTGAGATTGGGATTTTGACAATTTTCCATCATCAACCAGATGTCCATTGTTTCATGTGTGAGAGAGCAGTGTGCAGATATACAGACCTTGAGTTAACGACCGTTTCTCTCTGCGGGCAGTGTCCGGTTGAAGAAGCCAAAAATCGATCGCACCGTCGGAAGCTGGCTAACAACAGTTGCTTATATAAAAGCCGACTGAACATTCACGATGTGCTTTCAGTTTGGCATATGATGACGACGACGACAACTGTTCTCTGGGAATCGACTGACAATCATCAATACTCGTGTGTGTGTCTTGGTGTATCAAGTTCAAAAATTCGATCGCATGCTTTGCTGAGAAAGCTGAGCAAAAGCTTCTCAGCTAGCTTATTCACAACTTTCAGTTCACTTCAGCTCGTTTTAACGAGAAAATGATGCTCATCCATTACCAATTTTAATTTCAGGTTGTTGTTTATTTGTTTGTTGTTTATTCATTCATTTCACTGTTGTTAATTTCGTTGTTCAAAATAATTGTTCAATTAAAAGTGAAAATAAATTGCTTACATAAAATGCAATTTATTTCAAATGGTGAAAATTTTATTTTAGAAATTCGTACGAAGAGATTTCTTTCAATGTTATTCATTAATTATTTAAATTGTTTGCTTTTATTTACAGTATGACTCAAAGTTTTTTCACTTGTCATAATTTGAAAAATGATATACAGTATGATAAATATTCATATGTATAATGGCAAAATTTTTGACGAAATTAGTAATTTCATCAAAGTTGATGTCTTGCGCCAACTTTGCATTTTCAAAATTTGCAAAGATTTTTGTCAAGTGTTTATTTTGAAAGTTTAAACTTTTCGTTTTGACGCAGCTATTGATTTTAAATGCTTTTCTCAACAAAGAACAGTTGTGGCAATTTTCGTGAAAAAAAATATTCAACATCACTGCATAATTGAAATTCAACGAGGCATAATTTATTTTATTAGCTCAACTCTGAAGCAATCAGTTTGTAATGAGCTTGTTGCAAATTCCAGTTTATAGATAAGAATAACAAACAAGTGAAAAGTAAAATTACATTATAAAAATATGCTGCATTTAAACTATCAATGACAAAGTATTAATTTTATTGTTTTCTTGAACTGTAATTTGAAAAAAAAGATGTATTGTTTTTTTTTATTTTTCAAACATTTTAAATGATAAATTTTGAATTAGATTATTTTTTTGGCACCTCAGCATATTGGTTAGCATATAGGTTACATATTACAGTTTATGTTTCATTTTGTTGAAGAGCAGTTTTGAAGTGTTTGAATGTTGAGCTTCATGGTAAGTTTTAATGTTTAAGATGTTTTTCCTATTTTTAGATTTGCATTCATGGGAAATCAGAGCAGTGTATCCGATTGCAAGTAAACTTTCTTTTTTCACTTTCTCACTTCACAGTTGAAATATTTTAAGATGCTTAATTATTTCAACATTTTTAATGCAAATTTGTATAATTTATGTTTTATTATCTTTTCTTATTAAGAGCTTGTCCATTGTTTGATCAATCGAAATGCCACTTTTTGGATGGAATTTCGTCAAATCGACGATATTATACTTGCAAAGAAAAAAAGCAACAACATTTGAATAAGCTGTTTTTGGAAAAGTGCGCAATGCTTATTGCGGACAGTCCGTGCATCACCAGTGCAAGTGATGAATCATTAAAAATGGAATGCTGCTCTAAATTCGAAGATGATTCACTGCAGACATATAATATGATGCTTGTTGACAAGCTTCCTCTTGATATACCAGAATGCGTTGCAAATGATGAACAAGTGAATGTAAAGTTTTCAAAGAAAACAAAAGACTCTGAGATTATAAGCTGTGATGATGAACAATGCGCAGCAGCTGCACACGTAAATAAAAAATTGAATCTTATTTCCTATGTACAGCAATGGAATGCAAATAAAGTGAGTTTTTGTACACATATGCTGTATAACAAATAAATAAATATTTTGTTTTGAGAAATCAAAGAAAAAGCCTGCAATGCAAGCATCTTCTTTGCCAGGGCTTTTTATTTCTGGAAGGCCCGCCAGTTTGAATATGAAATGCCTTTCTGATTCAAAGTTACAATCGTCGTTTAGATCATTTTGGTCACTTCGCAGTCCTCGAACTGCTAGATCTTTGCCAAACACTGGTAATTTATTAGAATTTCTGAAAAATTATTAAAAATTGTTTTTCTTTTATCAGAAAGTGCAACAAGTTTAAATTCACTAACAGATGGCAGGACACCTTGGCCAATTCCTTGGCTAGAAGCAATTTTTCTTCCAGAATTTCCAAATAAAGGACCATTGAACGAAAAACTATTTCAAGTAATTTTGCAATTATGTGCATTTTCCAATGACAAATTAAATTGATCAGTTTCTTACTTTTATTATAATCGCCATACAACCAGTTTTTTTCCTTTTTATAAAATTCAAATGATGCTTTTAATAAGGATGTTTTTAAAACTTTTAAACCGATTCTTCTGATATTGATCTTTTATGAAGATAATTAACATTTCAAATATGCATGGATATATCACTGACGTTATTTTCATATAATTTAACTTAATAATGCTTAATGTGAAAAATAAGCTTATGATTAAATTAAATTAAAGATATCGCTTGTAAAAATGTTATTTAGTTAGTAAAAGTAAAGGATGTTGTGCATAGATCATTACTCGTTATTAAACATTAAACATTAAACATCATTTATAAGAATAAAATTAGCTTTTATTAAAAATTAAAATGCTTCTTTGCTTATACTGATATATTTAGGAAAATGGAATATTATCACGTGGGAAATTTAGTACTGTTTACAAGGCTAGTTTAAAAGCATACCCACAGACATTGTTCGCTATGAAGGTTATTTTTGAACATTTTTAAATTAAACATATCGAATAAATAATTGCTGTTTATTTCTTAGGTGCAAAGAAAATCAACTATTATTTCAGAAAATGCAGTTCGACAAGTTAAAGATGAACTAAAAAATCACGTAAATATTCCTTGATTAAGGCACAATATTTTTATTATTAAAAATGAATCATTTCCAATTAATTAAAAATTTTTAATTTATTTTATTATTTTAAAAAATCATGATATTTGAACATATTGCATTTAACGTAGGCATTTTTTATTTTAGCAAACGTTAAGCTGTCATCCTTTCATTGCTCAACTTTATGGCAGTTGGCAAAGTAGAACTAAAATTTACATGGGTATATGAATTGAAAAGATTTTATTATTACTTCACCATCTAATAAATGAAATATTTATTTTCATATTAAACTATTATTAACTGTAAGTTTTTAAATCTACTCTTTTAGTAATGAATTATGTTTCGGGCTTTGGTGATCTTTATGAATATTGGCGATATGAAAATTTATTACCACCTCGAGTTATAAAACTTTGGGCAGCAGAGCTTGGAATTGTTCTTGGTAAAAATTTCCAATGAAATGTATCCTCTCATTTGAAACAGTTAATTTAATTCTGCAGATTATATGCACAGTAAAAATATTGTATATCGAGATTTGAAAATGGAAAATATTCTTCTAAATGAACAAGGTAAAAAGAAGTTGCATTAAAAAAATTTTTAAATATTGCAAAAAATTGTTGCAGCTCACATTCGACTTGTTGATTTTGGATTTTCCAAACAGTTGGATGCAAGTCGAAGAACGAACACAATTTGTGGAACTTTGAATTACATGGGTAAATTTTAATTTCATGTAATTTTGCATTTTTTTAAATTTGAAATTTACATAAAATTTTAGCACCTGAAATATTTTCCGGATTTGGTTATGATTGCAGTGTCGACTGGTGGAGTTTGGGCGTTCTGTTGCATACACTTGCCGTTGGTGAGTTTCCTTTTCAAGTGTCAAGGGAAAAAATTCACATTGCTCCGGGTTATCGACCACCTCGAAATTTGGATCAATCTTTACAGCGCCTTTTGTTGAAAGTAAAATTTTTTTTTGAATTTAATTTCCAATTTTCTAATTTTTCCTTTAAATATAAAATTTTCTTTTTAAATTTTTTCAAATACTGATTATTGGATTAATCAGTTGGAGAAAAATATAACTGATTGTTGATCAATTTCAGCTGTTGAGAATAAATTCTGCAGAACGAATTCAAAGTCTATCTGCTTACCAGAGGGAAGCTTATTTTGCAGATGTTAGCTTTGAAGCAATAATTGAACAGAAGGTAATTTATTCAAATAAAGAAAAATACAAGAAAATGATCTGTACTTGTAATTTTAGATATCTCCATTGGAAGAAATAAATATTTACAAGAATCGTCTTATAAGAAAACGAAAGAAAGAGTTGGAAAACTTGGCGTAAGTGCTATGGACATTAATTGTTAAAAATTAGTTTGAATTAATTCTCTTAAGAAAGCACATTTCAATTAATTTTAATGAACACTTCGTTTCTATTTTTATATGTACGTATGACATTATTTAATTATTAATTCAGTTATATAAAATATAATTTCGTTTACAATTATGTATTTATTTCCTCATTATTAGATATTATATAATGATGTTCGTAGTTTGGTGGTTATATAATTTACACAATAAAGAAGATTGTATTTATTATTAAAATGGATAATTTGTTTTTCTTATTAAATTCACAAAAGTCAAAATATATTTATAAAAGGTTTTTTCATTAAATATATGTATATTTCTGTCCGTTTTTCTTGCTTTATGAGATTTATTCAATTTGAACAAACAATATTTCAATATTCAATTATTAATTTTGAAATCTTGATAATAATACAAGAATTATTATTTTCAACTTGATTTTGTTTTCAGTGAGGAAGAAGAAAACCTTGAAGATTATGATGAAGAATATTGCAAGGTATTGAAAAAGTGTACGTTATTCTTCTTTATTGTTTTACTATAAATGAACATTTGTTTCAGTTCCTGAAATTTGACTACGTCTCTTGAAAACTCGTGAAGCTCGTTAATTTTGGATGCTTGTTTTATACTGTTGTTGAGCAATAAACAATTTTTTTTATTCAAAGGAAATGATCGATTTATTGAATTGAACTGTTTAAAAATTGTTGCATTGATGCTGAATTGTTTTATAATTCTTTTATATAAAAACAAGAGTTATACCTCAAAAATTGTTTAAGCATCAAGGTTAACAAGCTTTGAAGATGTATTTTTTTATTAATGTTTGAAAGTAAGTTTAATTGTAAGTGTAAGACTTTAATTTGAAACTTTTCGTCCAACAGAAACAATTCAAGACAATTTTTTCTCATTTTATTCTATTATAAAATACTATAAAGAATTTGAACAAGAATTTGTGTAATTTTATTGTATAAATAAAGCGCAGGACTTTTGTTAATTAACAAAAGTAGAGGAACAGTTGATTGTTATGCTCTGTTCATTGAATTGCACAAGCGCAGTTCAGAATGGTCAGTTGGAAAATGCTTCGTAATAAATTAAATAGAAGCTACAAAGCTACAGATAGAGAAGCTTTTATTGCATGTATTGATTTTTCATTCTTGGCCAATTTCTTTCATTGACAATATACATTTTCATTGGTATGGAAAATACACGCTAGAGAAAGAGAGAGAGTTCAATGAAAAGTTTGCTCTGCAGTCTCAACACTACCAATGTTTTTGATCTCTTTTGATTTTTCAAGTGAGAGATTTAATTGAATATTTTATTTATTAAAATTTCAATGGACGCAAAAACAACGTTGCATATTTTATTATTTTAGTGAGTAAAAAAGTTTTCGCCTGATTTATTACTGTAATTCAAAAGATACATAGGCGCAATTTCCTGTTTGTTATAATTAAGCTTCAGTTTTGTGGATGACAGTCAAGAGAGTTGCGGCGTTTAATTTGTGCAAGACGATGCGGCTAATCAATTCTGTATATACGATGATCAGCTTGCAATCATTCTTTCTCTTGTACTGATCGATATTTTTGAATGAATACGAATCACAAACACACACATATATACATACATGCATATACATATTCATCCATTTATCCATCCATACGCTGAGCATGTTATTTCGTTATTCAATGCAGTTTGAACAAAGTTTGTCTGACTGATTGAGCTAAATCATGTTTTCCAAGTCACACTATTGTTCGCAAAAATAATTGCATTATTTTTGTTGCTGTTTTTCCTCAACAGTTTCAAAGAGAGTAATATAGTTTGCTCAGAGTTCGTTAATTGATTCAAATTGATAATCAAATAATTTTTAGATCATGATTCAAATTTGCCATGTCTGACCAACGCGAAGCGTTGTTAATGGAACTTAAAAAGCAGGTACATTGAGTTATATATATATATATATATATAATTTTGAAATTATTTTGAAATATGCATGACAAAATGAGAAAATTTTTTTGAACCACTAAGGTGAAGCACATTGTGGAAGAAGCAGTGCTGAAGAAAGTGATCAGCGAAAGTGACAGTTGCCTGTTGTCACTTTGCCTTGCTGTGGAGCATTGCCTTTTGCATGGACTTCGAAAGCGTGTTTTTGGCTTGTTCGGCCGGGCGACGACGTTTGCGTTGCTTCACAAAATTGCAGTCTCATTTCCACCCGCAGAACGAATATTCCGCAAAGCTGTTTGCTTAGAAAAGTTATCCCTCACTCGAAAACGGTAAAACAAATAAATAAATCAAGTTTAATAAATTTTTAAAATATTTTGTCATCATTTATTGTTTAAATGCAAAATAAAATTCAAATTGCTCTTGTTGAAACAATAGTTTCTTTTTTTTTGTTTTTTTTTTTTGCTAAAATACATTATCTTACTTGAGAGATTTTAGCTTATTTCAGTTGTATTGAATTGCATGCTAAATTGTAGTAATATAATGTAATAATTAATTTTTAATTTATAAATAAATCAATAACTTTCAGACATCAAAGCGTGTTAGTTCAGCATGAAATTGTGTGGATACGTTTGGCAATAACTGAAAAAGTGTTGGACATCATTATAAAGTATATTTCAGAAAATGCAAGGTATAATATTTATTCATTTTATTTTATGTGCACAGAATAAAGTACAAGTTCAGTAGTATTAATTATTATGGTCATTTTTAAGAAAATATTATGATGAAAATGCCCTTATGCGAGATTCTGTTTCGAGCAGTATGGTAGCTGGCCTTCTAGGTATTGCTTTCATTTTTATATTTAATTTATATATATATTGTTTATAATTAATTAATCATGAAAATGAATTTTTCAAAGAATTTTAGTTGGGATATGTGCACTGGAATACACCAAATTAGAAGTGAACAAAGATGACACTCTAGAATTAAATATATGCTCAGCACTTTTTCAACAACAAGATAGTTATTCAGATTTTCATAAAAAAGGTATCACGTCACCAAAACCAACTCTTGAAGTAAGTTAATAATTACATTTTATTTGAAGAAAATACTGGTTCATATTAAAGTAATTTACCATTAAAAAAATTAGACTATAGTTGCTTATAATGTCGATAGAATGTTAACATCATTTGACAGCTCTTTGAAATAATGAAGCAAAAATTTATTAATGCATTAAATTAAATGTCTCTCTATTAGTTATTATTTATTAATTAAATTTTTACAATAAATTTAAATGATAAGTAAATTTATAAAATAGCAGCTCACATTCGCAAAATTAATTGGAGTGCGCTCCCATTTTAGAAACGAATTGATTAATGCTGCTTTGATTAACTTTTTGTATCTTTGCCAGAAAATTAATTTTACATCATTTTATAAAGGAAATTTTAAACATTAAATGAACGTCGATTTTAAAATTACTTATTAATATAATAAGTATGCTTTACATAAGAAGGAAAGAAATATAAGCATCAATTTTAATAATGGATTCTTTTTTAATACTCATTTTCGCATTTCAGAAATATTGCAAACAAATTATACCTATCATGCAAGAATGTATATAAATATATTTAGCTATTTATAAATATATTTATTTATAAATATATTTATATGTATAGCTATTTATTTCCTTTTATACTAATAGTTGCAATGATAATTTATAAATTCTTCATTAAGGTGAAACAAGGCAATAAAAAATAACTTTTACTTTAATATTTGCATCAAATTGTAATTGTAATCGCAATTTTTTAGGTAAAACGAACAAGTAGCTTTGGTGCAGACATTTTAAATAGCTGCCCATTATCTCTACGAGATTATTTTATTTCTTTGCGTCAAAGTTCTAAAGTGCAGTTTTTATATGGGAAAAATAATATATCAGTTCAACATGTAAGTTTTGATTTAATTATTTCAGTCAAAATTAATTTATTTTACATTAATTTTATCAGGGTGTTACATCTGACTATTCTAAAGGATATCTATCTATTCAACTGATCGACAATTCAGCGTTGTATGTAAAGTGGATTCCAAATGAGCTGATGCAAGAAGGAGATGTTTCTGTAAACCGGTAAGAATATTATTGCTTATAAATTCACAATGGAAGTTATTGTAAAAAGAAAAATTATTTTATTCATTTCAGCAATTTATGGCAGTCTATTATTTCGTTTGATATGGCAGAAATAAACAGTGTGCATTGCCACATTAACAGTAACAGAAACGTTTGACAATTTATGATTACTGTAATGGAAAATAATTTCAGGAAACAATAGCTTTTGCGTGTTGTTTGTCAGAAATGATGGGGTTCCTTATTCGCTTATTCAATTCGAAGCTGCTCAGAATATGATTGACTTTCTCTCTGTCATAAACAGTGCAATTCAACCTGAAAGACGACTGGAATCTTCACCTCTGCTTCAAGCAGGAGGAGGTGATGCTACTGAATAATGTAATGATAATAATAATTAATTTATTAAAACTTCAGATGATATTCTTAAATTAATGAGCAACAAGTCAACAGGGGAAAAAGAACAACAATGCCGCACTTCGGTAGAGTTGGAAAAGCAACTCAGAAGTAAAGAATATGTTCTTATGATAGTGGACAGTGCATCGGACACATATGAAAGTAAATTTTTATTATTTATCAAAGAAAACGATCCATTTTATTTTTTCTAATAGTCAAATTTAAATTATTTAACTTGATTTTAATAAATAAATTTCAAAAATTGATCACATTATTTTATACTAAACATTATTTATGCACAATGAACAATTTGATTAATAATTAAATAACAATTATTCAAAATAATAAAGCTTAATAATTAAAATTGACCATTAACCATCAATCTGTCTGGTTAAAATATATGAATACTACAAAAATATACAAAAAATTTAAAAGCAATATATGCTAATTGGCAATTGTAATGAATATTACGTTTATTTCGATTTCATTAATTAATCCTCTGATGATCCTTTGGCACAGTGAGACCGTAGAAGTGAGCCTTTCTTTAGACCTAGAAGACCGTAGCCTTTCTTTACTCAGTAGTCAGAGGTCAGTCACTGATTCACCAGAGGACTTATGAGCATCTGCTGTTATCAGGAGTGCAATAAATGCATAGATTTCTGTTTCATCTGTCAGCTTCCACGTGTCAGTGCAAGCAGCTAATCAGCTGCTCATATAATAATAGCCTTTTTGTTAGCTTCTCCAACTATTATGTCAACTATTTCTGAACTGTCGAACAGTTTTATGTAATTGTCAGGAGTCTGAATACCTAATTTTAATGATCAGTGATCGTTTCATTTTCAAAAAATTTTAAACATATTCAGTAATTGTAAAAAATTACTTTAATTTAAAATTTATATGTAACGAAATTCATTGAATGAGATTAATTAAAGACTTTAGCGTATTTAAATGTTGCCCATATTCTAGTACCTGACATGGCTGAAGAAGAAGACGAAACTGAAAACTATGAATGTGCAGAAACTTGTCAGTCCAGTGATAATGTAAAGGCTGATCAAAATGAAATAAATTTAAGTGAAAAGGATCAAACAAGGTGAATGTGATTTAAAAATCATAAATCAAGCTAAAATTGACTTGAAATGAACATTTCTTTTAAGGGATTGCGTGCAGTCTGCTTATGATTCCATGAAGCATCAAATTTTATGCAGAGCCTTCTATGGTTGTAAGTGTTGTTATGTTTGTTGTTATATTGAAAATTAGTTTGAAAAATGAAAATTTTTTAGGGTTGGCGTTTTGTAGACACATGAAAACATTACGAATTGATTTGTCTTCGATAATAAAAAAAAGTAGCATTCTCTTAGATAATGAAAATAACAACCAATACGATCTTCTATCAGAGGATAACTGGATTAATTTCAAACAGAATCGAAATGTAATAGTGCAGTGTTGATAAGGCAAACATTATTTGCAGATATATATATATATATATGCAAGTGGATTTTAGGAAAGTAATGAAAATGAGTTTTTGATGCAAGTTTTCTTTGCTGGTTGTGATCCTTCAATAAGAAAAGAAGTATGGCTTTATATTCTTGAAATTTACAATTGGAGTAATTCAGACAGAGAAAATGAAATTAAAATGGCCAATCTAAAATGTCAGTATCAAGATTTGCTCACCCATTGGACTGCAGTTGAGTCGATGGTGCGTGAAAAAGACAAAGAAATTCTTGAATTGAGTATGTGGCATTTTCAAATAATACTCTTAAAATAATTATACGAACAGCGTGAACGTCAGCAACGTTTTCAAGGAAAAGATTGAAAACTTTCTTTTAACAACTGATACACAAACATTTTTAATATATTATTAATTAATTTCAATTTAGCTCGAAAATTTAACAAAAATAAACTAAGCTCGTATTCTGAAATTCCACTGGTGTACTCAGAGTTCAGCCTCTCAAATGAAGTTTTCACCGAATCATTGGAAGAAAGCGGCAATCTGCAGCCAAGTTCTCAAAAATCTGAAAGTCCAGTAGTCTGGTTGAGAAACACGAGCAGCGTTGCAACTCAGTCCAAAAAAACAAGCACTGATGAAGAGAGTGGCTATCTTGGCAGTGGAGATTCATCAAAGGTGTTTACATTTGATCATCCGCTGCCGGAATCACCTTCATCTCAACTAGAAGATGCTCTAGCAGCAAAAGCAAAAGAACCTGAAATCTACTATTCAGTAAGTTTGTGTATCGTTTGAAAAATGAAAATCAAGTACTAGATATGCACAGTGCGGTGAACTGTTAAATATAAGCAACTCTTTTAATAATTTCAACAATGCAACTGAAGAAAATGCTTTTGCATTATATTTTGTATAATGCTCAGAAATGAACATTTCCTTATTAAAGTAGCAGTGCATTTTTTAATTTAGAAAAATTTGATCGATTTGTTTACGCTGAATTTTCATCGAATTGAAAAAGATGTCCGACGTTGCGACAGAAACCATCCGTACTTCAATGAGGCTAATTTGGTAAAGTTGAAAAACGTTTTGTGCAGGTTGGATATTTTTGAAATTTTCCACAGCACACACTTGCAAATGATCAAGTAAATTCTTGTTGCAGTTATGTCTGGCAACACCTTGAGGATGGATATGTTCAAGGAATGTGCGATTTGGCTGCACCGCTTTTAGTTGCATACGACGATGGTAATGATGCTTCGCTAGGATTGTAAATTATAATAAAGCTTTTTTGTTGTTTTGACAGAATTTTTAACATATTGTTGTTTCACTAAACTTATGCAAAGAATGGGTGACTTTTTTCATGGATTCGATCAAGCAATGGATTCGTGTCTTTCGTATGTTTCAAAACTGTTGCAGGTACAAATTGCTAGGCTAAAGCTAGGCGAAATGGCGGCGAATCAGGTCGTTGAATTAATGAAAATTTCTTTAGGTTATGGATCAAGAGCTGTTTGAAATGATGCGATTGAATGATGATTTTACGCACTGCTATTTCTGCTATCGATGGTTTCTGCTAGACTTCAAGAGAGGTATTTGTTGAAAAAAAAAAAGTTTTCACCCCAAAAATTACTGACAAAACAATTCGTTTAGAATTTGCCTACGAACATACGTTCAAAGTGTGGGAAGTGATCTGGACTGGCAATCGTCTGTTTACAAGCAACTTTTCCATCTTTGTAGCACTGGCGCTTATAGAAACGCACCGAGATGTGTTGATAAAAAATTCCATGGATTTCCCAGGCGTAATTCGGTTCTTCTCTGGTAGGAAAATTTAGAAAACAATAATTTCAATCTTAAAATGACGTTCTCTGTTTCCACAGATACGGCTGGTCAACACAACGCATCAGTCGTGCTAAATATAGCCAGAAAGTTGATAACTCGACTTGAAACACTACTTTATACTTGAACTTGAACTTGATTGACAAAGCAAATCAAAACCTCTCATCAACCGTAGTAGGTACCATTTCAAATGTGCACAAAACAAAATTACACAACGCATATTCATTTTTTTCTGAATACGGAAAATGTAAAGCAATTAAAAAAATAAAACGTTTCATCAAAGGAAAAAAAAAGAATGCTTCAAGACATCATTTCAGAATTACTGGACACCCCGTTGTTTATTACCGGAAGGCGTGATTTCACATTTTCCAACATGTTCAATCGGAATACATTTACATTTGCCGTAAATCTATAAAACAGAAAAAAGAACTAATCAAGATACAAAAAGAAAACATATAAAACTACAATTCACCTATCTTTGTTTCCTGAGGTCAAATTGTGTTCCACACCAACCATCAAGTCTTCAAAATAGTTCACCAAATGTACCTGCTGTTCCATAGGAAAAGAACTGATCGTCTGCACTTTCCACTGGTTGAAAAATTGCTCTTGCAAAAAAATCAATCCCAACAATGGTCGAGACAACGACCACTGGCATCTGGAGTCGTCGAACAAAACTTTATTCAATATGCTGACCATGATCTGAAAAAATCCGTTTCGAGAGAATGATGGGAATATTCAATTGCAATTTACAAAAACACCATACTTCTTGAATAACTTCGGGATGTTGGCGGACCAATTTCAAGCAGTTGTCATTTTCTGCTGGCAATGTAGCTTGAGTTGTTGTCCATCTGTTTTGCTGAACTCGGCGTAAACGTTGGTGAAGATAATCGACAAAATTGTCCAAAGAACTACAACAGCAAGTTGCTATGTTCGTATCTGAAAAGAGAAGAGAAACCAGGTAACAAAAAAAAATTAACAAAAATTATTCAACAATTAATATACCAAAAGAACCGATGCCATCGAGAAGTCTTCGTAGCAAGAAAATTTGCAATTCCACGTCCAAATTTGCAAAACAGACAATAATATTCTGTGTAGAACTTTCAATTACCATGTAAAAAGCTTCGGCCAGTTTAGGATATTCCTGAATATATGCATCGTCATCAAACTTACAAAATTGAACAACGACAATGAGAAAATGAACATTACAGACAAATGTGCTTGTGAAATGCAAATGGCCATTTGAACAAACTTTTGATACAACACATCTACACTTGAATCACCGAAAAGGTAAAACACCCCAAAATTTAAATATTGGCCGACGAAAAGTTTTCTGAACATTCGAAAGCACAGCAAAAATCCTTTCAAACGCATTTCATAAATGTGTTGTTCAAGAATATCTTGAACATTGAGGATATTTTCGACTAGAAGAAGAAGAAAAAAAAAATACATTCAAAAAAATACACGTCATAATTGATGCAAACATATACATATACATATACAACACCGTATTACCATAATTTTTCACTATATTTGTAATTTCTTTAAAAATCAAATAACCATACGGACAGCTGACTTTGAAATTCATACGAGTACTTCGATTGTCGCACAATTCTATGCAAAATCGAAAAATTGGAGATACCAAATCGTGATCTGTAGACCAAAGCTGTAAAATAAAATTTTAAACTGAAATTAACAAACAACAGCAGCGTTGAATGTTCAGCATACTTTGATCGCTTGGTTGAAAATGAAAAATACAGTGGGATATCTAAAATTGTAAATATTTTTGTAAAAACAATTGAAATTCAGAAAAAAATTATTCAAGCTTTTATTACATTTGTTGAAAAACTCTACTATATGCTAAATTGTTATTGCAGGCCAATAGAATACCTCGCAAATCTCGGCAAAGACCAATCACAGAACGCTGGAAAATACACATGCACACACAGGGACAGAGAAAGAGAGAATTAAAATTTGCATTTAATACAATTGTCAAAAAATTTACCTTTGATCGTTCTTCTTGCAAAGTAGAACTGTCGCTCCCTTGAAAAATCTTTTCAAGTCCATCAATTACATCTACAAAAAAAAAATGAAAAATCAAATTCTCCCTCCCCCCATTTATAAAAGTAATTTATTAAAAAAAAATTTTTTTTATCTCTGTACAAAACGGTATTTTATACCCTTGAACGGTGTCAAAAGTCGATCAAATTCTTCATCAACATTTTCACCACAGGTAAGGTTAACCAAACGACTCAACATGAAATAAAATTGCGTTCTCAGTTTCATCGTTTTAATGTCCACTTCAAGTCCCAAAAGTGGAAAATGTTGAGCCTAAAAAAATTTTCCAAAGCATCCTTTGTAATATATTTAATTCAATTTTAATATCCCAAACAACAAATTGCTTTTTCATTCACCGTGTGATTGGTCATGAGAAAGTTGACATCTTGAAGTGTTAAAACAATTTTAGCAGCCGAATAGCCATCAGAAAGACTATCTATAAGTTTCATCGAGTCTGAAAGAAGCGTCTCATTTCCGGTAAAGTGTTTCAAATTTTGAATACTAAAAATTCAAACATCACTGTCCCAATGAACAAGGCATGGAAAAGTTCCTCACGTACGCTTTGCGAACAATTATTGTCAGCAGTGCGGTTTCATCAGAAATACCCAAAACATTGCTCAACTTTTGAAATACCTGCTAATAAACAAAATTTTTTTTTTTTTTATAAAATTTAAATAAAAAAATAAAACAAAAGTTTAAAATAACCTTTGACATTCTCCGAGAGGTGTCATTAACGTAAACTTTTCGAAAACATTCCAAAAACCACAGGTAGCTGGATTCTAATCTAGCGGAACCCCGCCGTTGAGCAAGAACAGAATCGCTCAATCGCATCAATTGCAAAACCCTGAAATAGATGCAAGAAAGAAATTATAATTTCAAAATTGTACAAATAGCAGCAATACCGGCAAATTAAATTCGCTTCTATCTGTTCCACCTCGTCCAACGATGTACCACCACCATGTTCAGTCAACAATCCCCCAATTATGTAAATAAGCCAAGTTAATTTGTCTGAAAATTATGTAATTGATCAATTATTCAAAAGATAATATATTCTATTATTAGAAAAGTGCAACTACTTTCGAGAATAGTGGTTTGTATCCCGATTGTTGGATGTTGAGAAATGGCAATATTGTAAGCGCGGGCCTGTTCATCAAACAAACGAACAATCACAGCATACGACTTGCTATACTGATATCGACAAATCTTTGACAATTGCTCCACATGATCAATAACAGTTATTACACTATCCAATGGATCTTCTTCAATAGTTGAACTAAAAAAAGTGCACAAAAAAAGCAACAAAATGATAATTAACACTAATTGATTACAAAATCAAATTTAAAAAACAATTATTCATACTTTGCTACTGCATCAGCAATTAACATTCGTGATTCCAGGTATGCCTCTGCTATCAATGGAGCGTAATTTTCAATTTCAGTTCTTCCACCCATTCTGACATACGAGATGCTGTCGACCACTCTTTTCCAAAACATCAACAAATAACATATACTGTTCTGGCGTATGTTCACCATCTGACAAAAAAAAACGTTTAAACAAATATGAATATATTTTTTTTAATAAAAATTAACAATTATACCCTCAAACTGTTAATTGTAAACTGAGTCACTTTAGAAATGAAATCTGTATAGTTTTCACTTTTCACTATTTCATTAAGTTGATGGCAACTTTTCAAGCGGCAAATCAAAAGACACACTCCGTGATAAAATTCTTGATCAGAAAATATCTATTTAAAAAAAATCATAATATTAGCTCACAAAAAATATGTAACAAATAACAACCTACTTGAGAACTGGACAACACATGCCGTATGACATCGATTATATGCTGCAAAAATTGGGTACGTTCTGGCGACATGAGAAAAGCTCTTCGCAAACATGCCAGTTGAGTAAGACAAGCAATGATCTGAATTTCATCAAGTACAAAGACGAAGAATAAATTAAAATATTACTACAAGCATCGTTGAACGCTTTTCAAGGAAGTTTGCGCACAAATTTATATCAACTATGCATAAAACAAAATTTACAAATATTACTATGTAAAAATTATTTAAAAAAAAACTTTCAGTCTTATTCATTAAACAAAAAAGCACTAAAATATAAATTTGTTAAATGTGAACATTTTTTCACATGCATCTTTTATATTAAGAGTTGAATGAAGAATATCATCAAAAAATAAAAATAAAAATAACTTGTCAATCAAAAACTTACTGTAGAACCGAACTGTGGAAAGCGAGCAAGCATCGTCTTATATAGTGGAACAACTTCCAGTTGAGTAAACACTAAAAAAAAATTAAATCAATTTCCTTGAAATTAATGGTAAAATTATCCTTGAAAATCACTTACTTAACCGCCAAGAATCTGGGATTGCTATGATGAAATTGTCATCAGATACCTCTTCACCGGAAGAATTGTTAAAATCATAGTTGAGACAATTCATAGAAAGTTGAAGTAAATTTTTAAGCAGTCCCTCCTAAATTAAAATCAAAAGAAACAACTGAAGTTACAGTATTTAAAGCATTTCATGTACAAGATCTTGGTATTGAACTTCAAAATATTGAAAAAAGAAAGCAAAAGCAATACTATTGTTCCAACAATGTAAAATTTTTAACGGATATTTAAAAAAATTATTTAATAAAAGCCAAGAAATACCTGATTCACATCGATAGGACTTCCAGTCGGGATATTTATTAAAACTCTGCGTAGTAAAGTTATGCTGAGCTTGTAAATATCGAAAAGAAATGTGTCGCGAAAAGAAAACATAGTTTTCCTTCTCTTTCGCATCAAAATCACGCCAGTACGCTATAATACGAATAAATTATGCAAAAACGCTCTGGTAAAACATTTGCATTTTTCAAAAAATTACACAAACATACTTCGCACATTTCAACTACTAAGTTACTGAGTAGTTGAATTGCTTTCAGACACATCTCATTTAATTCCTGAAACATAGGTAAGACAAAAATATCAGCTTTCACAATCGAATAAATATACAAAACACAACAAACAATATCAAATTTAACTGAAGCCTACCTCTGCTATTTTCATTATTTCTTTAACTGCTGTTTGAAAAACCAATTCCCTATTAGCGCCTTCATCAAACCAAGATATGCGAATAAGTCGACTAATTAGCTGAAAACAGAGCTGAAATAATATCACCCTATAGTAAATGATAATAAAATAATCAATACGGTGCAAAACGATGGAATCACAACAGATTCTAAATCTTGATGTGAAAACATGAAATTCAATAAGTAAGTTCCTGAAATGAAAATTTGAAAAAATAAATCAAAACATTGTTACAATTCAAAAGAATTATTTTTACGAAGTTTTAGACGTTGTTCATCAGTAAGACTACCATTTCGACCAAGCAGATTCAGTAAGGTTGCCACCGCAACAAATCGGCAACATTCATCCTTAAAAGGCTTTCAAATTAAAAAAAAATTTACAACAAGCATATAAATCACAATAATGAAAAAAAACATACACTCTCCATCAATATGATGCATTTCTCAAAGCAATCACCGCTAAGAGCAAATTCATACAACATTTTGTCGGCTACATTACGCCGAGCAGGATCAGGAGACTGATACAATTCACGGCAAGCAACTCGTAAATGCTAAATAAAAAAAGAAACTCTCAATCATGTAGCAATGACAGTTAAATTTTACTACAAATATTATGTTTATGTGAGACAGATGTGGATGAACATCTAAACTGAAACATTTTTTAGAGCTTTGAAGAAATAATTCATTAACCCTCGAATTACCAAGGGGGGTCAACCCTTCTCCCACTTAAACCGAATCAACTTAATGTGGACGCCGTGAACTCGCTTGATTTTTTCAGTAGCTTCCTTTTGGACAATTTAATTTTACAAAGAAAGAATGAAAACCTTTTTCAAGTGACTCAACAAGAAATATTTGGCCTATAGTCAGCTGCAAGCATGCGCAAATATTTTTGAAAATCTACTTCAGCATTTTTTTTAATTTTCATTTAAATTTTGACCGATAAGCCAACTAAACTCATAACCAATCATCCTGTCAAACCATCATAAAATAATAAAAATCTACAACAAATCCAAATAAAACTTGATTATCAGATAGCTACAAGCTAAAATGAGCCATATTTTTAGGAAAAAAAGCTCAACTATTTCCTTTTAATTTTTAATAATAATCCCAAAGAAAAGACAGAACAGTCAAAACTACCAGATTCACATGATTCTTTTGAATTTCCAAAAATGTTTACACCAAAAAACTAAAATTTTCCGACTATAATTATTCATAAAACTTACTTCAATTTCGTAAACCGAACCAGCCATGTCAGCAAGCCTAAAATACATTGCCTCTTTATAAGCTGAAATTTCAAAAATATTTAGAAATCTCAATTTATTAGCCAAAATTTAAGCACCTATGTGGAGCTAGCTGAAATAAAAAATTTTTTTAGATCGGATGTAAATAAATGTTGAAAAAATTTTCTGATAACACGTTGAAACGCTTGAAAAACTTGAAAAAATATGAAAGTAAAAAATGATATATTTGCATTCAAAATGCAAAGTAAAGTTGAGCTAGAAACAAAAATTTCAAAAAACGTATTTGCAGAAATATATAATTAATCTAAGTATACGCTACATGGGATAATCAAAAATCGTATGTAATAAAATCAGTGAGCAATATGATAAACAATTACATTTATTCATTAAAACAATAATAATAAAAGTAATAAAAAGTGCATAAATTATGCAAAAAGGTAGTATAACATAAATTAATTTCTACTTTTTTTTTCTAAAACAGAAAATGTAATGCTGATTTCCGTTGTAACTACTATCAGAAGTATACAGTTCTACGATTAAACATACTTTTCAAAAAAAGTAACAGAATCAAGCATCTTACGTAAAAAACAATTATCTATAACATTTTAGAAAAGTATATATCAAAGTGATTACTAAAAATAAAAACTTACAGCTTGCGAACAATTCAAAGCAGTATAATTTTTTGAGTATTACTGTAACTGTCAGGTACAATTTATGTTGCAAATACTAATCGAAATCTTACCAAATTTACATGTTTAACTGCAAAAATATTACTTGCAAAATTTAGGAAGAATGCAATTTAAAGAAATAATTTAAATTTTAAATGTATATATTGTCAGATGTATCTTAAATTGTATAGTGGAAACTTTCAACAGTGCATTATTATAAATTGAAGAAATAATTTTCAGTAATTACTTTAAAATATTTGAAAACAAGTAAACTATTTTAGAAAATGATGCCATCTTGAACAAATTTCTTATAAAAAATATGCCATTTTAAAATCGTTGTTGCATGTTGATAAAGTGAAAAATAAACGAATACTAAATTTCCTCTTATAATTGAAAAAGATTTTTAAGATTAATAATTAAAAAAGTACAATTTTGTGTATAATTTATTTGTGGTAAAACATTTATTGATTATTATATATTTTAGCAGTTTTGATGAAAAATGGTTGAAAAAAAGTTTCTTAATAAATAGATGATTAATGCGTGTAGAGGATATTCAAATTGAAATTATATTTTCATTCCAATTTCAGTTGTTTTTTAGTTCTATCAAACTTCATTACCTAATTAACGTCACTGCTGATGTAAATTTGCTGATGTTGATGTAGTTGGAAAAGATTTCTGACAAAATAGTATTGGCGATCAACAAAGTGATATCTCTACTTTTTAGTGAGCGTGATTAAATTGATTTTCTAATGCGTTATACTTTTGATGGAAATTTTCAAAAGTTGAAATCAAAATCCTATTATCGGTGCAAAAGCTATAATAAATTGTTTGCTAATATGTCTCATTCCACTTATTGCAGCATCAAGTAATCATATATTGCTAATCTTTCACCCATGTGCTTGTAATTAATTGATTTACTGAATATATTTTTGTTTTAAGCGAATACGTTTTTATCTTTTTAAAATAAAATTTTAATAAATATATAAATATATATAATTATTTTATAACTAAATCTTTTATAGTTCTATGAATATTTTTTATTATAATTACTGGTCTATCATTGTGCATGCATATTTTATTTATGTAAAGAAATATTTTTTTCTGTCCACTGAAGATGAATAAAATTGATTAAAAAATTTCATTTCTATAAATGATTAAAGTTAGATTAAAACGCTCCTTTCAGTATGTTCATGACTCTTTGCATATGTGATAAATGCTCATTAATAACAGAGATTCTTGTTCAGCAGGAAATGAATATGGCAACTGCATTTAGTCTTGCCCATGCGGTAACAGAAGGTAAAATGTTTTTGTTTTTGTATTGCAAAAAAGAAGCACAAGGGATAATAGACTTTAGAAATTTTAAATTGAGCATTAAAATAATATTTGCAAAATTTCATTTTGTTATATTTTAGTTAAAATTAAATTAGAAATTTATCTAATGTTAATTTTTGAAAATCTATGCAATTTAACATTGCAGAAAGTTTATTGATTTTATTTATCTTCAATCAATTCAATGGATAAATGAATGAATTGAAAAATTTACTTTTATTTTTGCTTATATTTTTTGCAAAACAAACTTTGTTTAAATTTAAAATTTATAAAATTACATTAAAAACAAACTGTTCAACATCCTAAGCAATGATTCTTATTCAAATGTCGAAAAGCTTTTGTTATCCAATTATAAATAAAATAGCTGCTGTCAGTGTCATGTTAGAATTTGTGTTTCTTTTTTTTTTGTTAATTTTCAATTTCAAAATGTGAAATGTAAGAAGGTTGTTTTTGAAAATTTTGATTATTTTTGAACAGGCATTTGATTTAAAAAGATTAATTGTTAAAATTAATGAAATATGTAAATTTCCGAGTTTAATTATACTCTTTATTGAACAACTGAGATGTTTCACTAACCAGCTGAATGATGATGACAAGCAGTGTGCCATTTCCCATTGCAACTGAAACTAAACAATTGTCCAGTCAATCTGAATCACATAAGGCTGATTTGGCAAAAATCAAGCCAATCCTATCAATTTGATTTCAATGGAATCTGGCGTTTATGACATTTTCTCTCTTATCATGTTTTATTTTTCAAGGTGTTGTTTTATTTTCCTTTCGGAGTTGTTCGATTAGGAATTAAATTACAAAGTCCAGCTAATGAACAAAATAGTGATCAGATCCATGTTGTATTGTGTTGAGATTTATTTCTGAAAATTAGTTTTCAGCATTTTTCGTTAAAGTTGTGAATGGCATTAAATTGCCACTTGGGATGATTCATATTGTTCAACCGCTGCCAACATTTCAGCATAAGTTATTTTTATTTTTTATCATCGCGAACAACGGTTTCAGTATAGCTTGTTGGAAATGTAATTCTCATATTTGAAGCATTATTGGCAATTTGAAACACTGGAATGAATTAATAACCATTTTAGCAATTCACCAGTGTTAGCCTGAGAAAGAAACCCATATTGGCGTATTATCCGGCTTGCTGTTCAGTTTTATCGATTGGAAAAGCTGACAACAGTTTAATTGTTATAAAGAAGCGGTGTAGTGTGACTTAACCGCTAATTTCTGGTCCTAATTTGAATTTCAACGATTGATTGCAATTGCATGATGACTTCTGAAAAGTAAGAAGCTTTTAAGCAGGTGTCTGTCTGATGGACGTCTGCCGCTTGTTGGTACTGATACAGTCCATTTTTGTTTGGTTGGCCACTGGTTTACTGGAACATTTGAATTTTAAGCAAACTGAAAATGCACATAAAACAGTATATGAACACGGTACACTTCCATTTCCAGGCGATGAAAACTGCGCCGACATTTTTGATGCGGATTCAAGCTTTCTTTGTGATGTAGATCAGTGGCTTACCGTGGCTGAAGCAAGTGACCTGTATCACTGGTTGCGCTCTCACAACTATATCACTTGTTTTGAAGCCTCGGCGCATATATCAGATTGTTCTCATAAATCAATTCCTCATTTTCCATCTTTGTTGGTATCTATGGTGGATATGATACGATTGAACAATGCTTCTGATTGTTTTCCCAGCAAGCTTAGTGATCGAGCAACTCCCAAACGTACAGAACTTGACTCTCTGGCTACTAATAAACTGTTTCACTTTACATTTGATTCACTGGAGCAATTTTACGCAGACAAAGCACCATCACTATGCCAAGTGGACATCTTTTTACTCTTGGTAAAAGCTGTTACATTATGCGACAATGGTGTATGGTTGACTTTGCGCAATCAAAGAAAGCCAATGCTGGGTATAGCTTTGCGTTTACAACGAGAACAAGCATTGCAAGAAGAACTGACATCTTCATTAAAAAAGTTAATTAACAGTATTGTGTTAAATGGATCATTGATGACAACTTTGGATATAGTCAAAACTACGTTAAGTGCTCTACAGCCAATTATAAATCAAGCTCATGAACAGTACATATTTCCGCTGCTTGAATCTCCCTGCAGTAAAGACTTTAAAAATGGGCATCATATTCCAAAATGGGCAATGACCACTTTTATTGTTTCTGTTGTTTTGATTCTATTTTGTACCTTTATTGGCTATTTTATTAATAGTCATGCTCGGGCACCACAGTTTTGTGATCCAAATCCGTTTACTTTGATCAATTTTGGAAGAAGAAATGGCAGGAAGTGGAGAGCCGGATTTGGCGGCGGTCTCATCTAAGCTCAGTTGTCATCATCGAGTAGATGGACAATTCCATCACAACAGGTGTGCTTATTGAAATTTATACACTAGTAGCTATGACAACAGCGCATACTTTTGATTCATTTGCTCTCTTCTACCTGATTTCTGGGATATTAATTAAATACCCTAGTTGGCTTTTCATTTTTGTACTAGAAAAATTATGAATGTTGCTTAATGCTGAATAAAATCTGTTCAAAATCTGCTCTTTATTCATATAAATATGATGATAATTGAGGTGTGAAATACTTTTGAAAACGATTATTTTAACAATTTTTTAAATTGTTTTTTCTAAATTAAAATTTTCTCATTAAAACTGCTCATTGTGGCTTTATTTATACAAAAATTTCATTAAAAAGTTTCACTTAATGAGCACTATCATCATGCAAAGCACTGTTTTGCATAACAAATAAAATCAAAAATTTACAGTTAATTCCCATAATTGCTCGTATAGGCAATAAATTTAAATGTAAAAATCAAGACTTCGGTAGCATATTTGGTCAAGTTTTTTAAATTTATTTGATTTTTTTTAATTAAAAAAAATCTCATTTTATAAGAAATTATGGCAACCTTGAATCGAGCACAACGTACTACGCTATAATAAGATCGCTTAATTAAAGACTTCAAAAAATTTAGAAAACAATCACACTAATAATATTATTTTAACGACAAGTCATATGTACGATAATAATAATAATAACAGTAATAATAATAGTCACATATTATGCTTGATTAATGTAAAAAATGTTTAAAAATTTATTAAAAATAAAAAAATTTTTTATTTTTGCAGTGCAATGAAATTTAAACTTTTACACATAATTTACAAATGCTTTATTTGAAAATTAAAAAAAAGTCATGTATAACAAATCAAAAACAAACCAAAAAAGACTTCAATAAACCTGAAAATCAAAAAGAGAGATTTGAATTTTAATCAAAAATTTCACTTTTGAAATTATAGAAATTAAAATTATTTATCATGTTAAAGATAATTTGAGCAATTATCTTGTTTACTGTTATCTGAAATTTTAGTTTACTTTGACGAAGGTAATTTATTGATAGATTTTTAATTAAATGAATAAGTTAAATTTAATTATATTTCATTAAATTATATTATTTTAAATTTATTTAAACCACTTTATTTGAATAATCAGTTTGAAAAAGATATTATGAAGCTGAAAATATTCATGAGCAGTTTTGGCTACGATTAACAGTACTTTTTAATTTGATCTTGCACAAATGAATAAATAAGCCATCATACAAAAAATAACAATTGTAACTGAATTATGTATTTTTCAGATGTTTCCCGCTAAATCATTAAACATAATTTTATATGTAATTTATGTTTTGTTAATTTGAAGAATTGCTATTGAATTGAATTTGAAAATAAAACCAAACAACCTTACTTTCAAATAAAGTTATTACATATAAATGTCTCTCTTTGTTACAAAGGTTGTAATATTGTTACTACAGTAATTATGGAATAAATAAATAAATATGTATAATTTAATATAAAAGAAATTAACTGGCTTTTGTAATTTTTTAAACTAATTAATAAAATTATTATTTTTGCTTTCTTACAAAGTATCGCTATCATTATAGGGAGACTGTTTTATATTTTTTTACATTTCAGATAAAAATGATAAATTTATTTTTTGTGTGATGTTCCTAACTTTATGATATGTTAAAATAATTAATAAACAAATTACTATTTACAATTTTATTACTCAGGTATTGATTATAAAAAAAACGTAGCATAATAAGAAGTATTTTTTTTTTTTTTTTGAATATCCCCCTCTGCCCAGGAAATTGTAATGCTGGGAATTAATTTTAAGATGCCATCGTAAGTTTGTGTAAAATAAGACTGCATCTTGTGAGAAAGTAATTTAACTTTTTTAAAAGTATGAAGATGACAAACACTTGCATCAGACAAATGCAATAATATAATTACTGACACGCTGCAGCATATCATTTTTATACTGTAACTATGCAAATAGCATAGAAGATATTTTTTCAAGTTTTTTATTTTTCAATCAATCAATGCCCATGGTAGTGAAATACAAATAAATAGAAATATAGTTCCACTTTCACATGTATAATAATAATAATAATAGATGATAGATAGTAAATTTTATTTCATTATTCAATTGTTGCAGTTCGTCGAGAATTCTTTTTGTTTACGTCACGTATCTTAAGCGTAAATCTGTAAACAAACAATATGTTTTCATAATCAATGCTGTCACAGTTTAGAAATTAACATATGCATGAAATTTTTGAAAATTACCTGAATCGCCAAATTTATCATGCAATTGACGAGAATATGAACGTTTTCCGAATCGCATCAATCCAGGCGCTGAATCATCATAACGGTCGTAACCCTGAACAATACGTTTTCCAAATCTCATTAATCCCGGTGCATCATATTTTTTCCATAAAAATCGTCCAGGTACATCTTCATATAAAACATCTATGAAAATTTTATTTATTTTTTTCAAATATTATTTTATAAACTTACTTTCTTTAAAATTTTCCATGTCAGCTTCAGTACAACTTCCGAACGAAATGCTACAAAGAAAAACTACCCCCAAAACAAACATAATGCTTTGAAGAGAAATGTAACTTTTCATTGTTGATCTGAAAGGAAAAGTTTTTATTAGTTTATTTTCAATATTACTAAATTTATTATTAAAAAATATTTGAATTATTTTATAAATGAAAAAGAACATCTGAATATACGTATTTTTGCTGTCTTCACCAATAATTGAACTGTGAAATTTTTTATAAAACAAAATTTTTTTTAGCTGCTTATACAAAATGTTATATCATATTCTTGCATCATGATCGTGGTTATACAAAGTACTTCACTGTAAATACAGTTCAAATATTTTCTCTATAATATATTTCTGGAAAAGTTTATAAATTACAGAATTCCAAAATAAAAAAAAGTTTTCAATTTTATATTTAGAAACAGATATTTATTTTGTGATTCACTTATGTAAGAAATTTTAGAAACAAACATAACTATTTAATTTATACTTATTTTAGAATACATTCATTACTACAAAGGATTATTGGAATCAATGAAAAAGTTAATCTTTTCTGTATTTATTTTATTAATTAAAATAAAAGGCAAGTGCAACTATAACTGTGATGACAAAAATTTGCAATTCTATTTGCAAAATTGAATTATTGCTAATCATATTAAAGCATCAAAGTGTCAGAAAATTTATCAGCCATAACCCATAAAATCATAAGTGGCATTATATTCAAATGTTTAAATATAAACTTTAAATAGCAAGTTTTCTCACCAAAATGTTGAGTATTTTATACAAATACAATGATAAATTAATCGGATTGTTAAATTGCCACGGGCAAATTGAAAAAATAAGCCTTTAATGCTGCTGTTTTCATGCTATCATGTTTATAAGGCAAATCTCCAGCACCCCTAGTGGAATTTTTCATCATCCCACTTAAATGATTTTCTTCTTATTTGATACCATTCATTTTGTAATCTATTTTCCAGCATTGATTTTTATGTGAATTTTTGAAGCATTAACAACTGTTTCATATGTAGCATGTTTTGATCATCATTTTAATATGG
This sequence comes from Trichinella papuae, assembly GCA_001447755.1. Classification (NCBI taxonomy): domain Eukaryota; kingdom Metazoa; phylum Nematoda; class Enoplea; order Trichinellida; family Trichinellidae; genus Trichinella; species Trichinella papuae. Next base: position 41,367 of record JYDO01000012.1, on the reverse strand, counting down.
ATATTTTCTATTTTTTGTTGATAAAATACAAGCTGTTATTTTGCAAAGGATGCATAAAATTTGAGAATAATGCCCTATGATGATTCCTTTATTAAATTTATATCGCAATCCGCGTGTGTGTATCGAGTACACTTCATTCCAGTTGTTTCATTCTTGATTGGTTGCCATTGTTGAGTCGAAATTATACCCTTTCATGCCTCATAAATGGATTTGTCTCTTTTATCAAATTGATCAATTATTTAAATTTGTCAAATAAAAATTTGACTTGAATAAAAAATGTTTTTCTACTTTGCATATTTACAAATATTATTTTATATTGTGCATTGCGCAAATATATTATTGTGCAATTAGAGTTATGAATTACAATATGATTTAGAATATAAAAAACTGAAATTAAATATAAAAGAAATTTAATTGTTGAGTCTAACTGTTTCAGAATTTCAAAATATGATTAAATGCTGAAGTTTTTTCTGTGTTGTTTTTGATTTCAGTTTTATACAGTATACTTCATATAGTTTTAAAATGTGAAATTGAATTTTATTTTTATAACATTTTAAACTATTTAAATCATATTAAATTTTTACAGCGCTTTAAAAACACCAGCAAGCTTTTCCTACTTTCAAAATTGTTTCAAAGTTTAATAATTGCAAAAATAAAGGAAAATAATTATTCCACCAGAGTTTTTGTTTTTTTCTTTGATTCTGTTGTACTCAAACTGAGCAATTGGTTAAAGTTGTAAAGATTTATTTTCAAAATTTATTGTAATCCAACCTTTTAGGAGACAAAAATTTTTCTAACAAAAGAACATTTACATCATTTGCAAATTGTGCAATTGATTAATTATGCTCTTATTTTCGGTTCTAGCTACTCAAAAAGCAATTTCTCTTTTTATTTTTAATCGAATCAATTTTTCATCGTGAGGAAGTTCTTAAGTCAATAAAGATGAAATAGCTCATTTTATTATGTACAGAAAAAGCAATTTGACAAAAACGATATGTCAGGATTTGATGGTTGCAGCATGGTTTAAATTGCTGAGCAATTATTTAAATTATTATTTATTTATTTATTATTAACTTTTAATTTTCACCAGTAAATCATAAAAATTGTTTTTCTTTTTTCAAATTACAAAAATTGATCTCTCTGCAGCAAGATTGCATAATAAAAGTAAATTGTCAAACAAAAATATGCTTCGTGTTCTGTTAAGTGGTTTGAATTATTCTGTGATTTTCAAAAACTCTACATTCAATAATGCTTACAGTCCAATTGTAATTATTTATTGGAGGGAAGCTTTTTATTCAGTTATTAACTTCATTAACGTTTCATTATTAAATGATGATGAAATTTTCTTATAAAAATTTTCTAATTTCAAATGTTTAATTTCTATTTATTGTTAATAAAAGTGAATGATTTTAGTTTATAATAAGTTATTTATTCATTTTTGTCAATTTGCGTAATTTTGAGTAATGAAAGTTATTTTAAATATAATTTTACTTTTCAATATAAATTCGATATTGACTTTATGCTTTTAGATACAAAATTAAAATGTAAAGCATTTTGATCAATTTGGGCATTTCATTAGATAATCAAGAATCATATTTATACAAGTTCATTAGGGTATTTCATACATTGTTCTACATAATTTCTAATAATAAAATTGAATCATTTATGCACATCAAATATTATATAACAGTGAACAAGAGCATTCTTTTTGCCGTTATCTGTTAAATTTAAAGTCATTATTTTTTTCAGTTTCTCAAGAATATTCTTTCATATATGAGCAGTTGAAATACACTTAAACCTGTTACATAGAATATGCTAATATGCATCCGTTTGCCTAAATGCATCAAGTTATACATTAAAATTAAAAAACTGAAAACTTTACTAAAAAAAACATAGTTCATAATATGAATTTCTGAAATTTGTTTAGAAATAAAACAAAAAATCAGTTTGCAAATTAAATTGATTAAATCATAGAAGAGTTATTATGGAAAAATGAACTTACTGTTTTGTGCAATTTTTTTGATTTTTGAAAGCGTGAATACAAAATTCTTCAACTGTATGTATATTCTACAACTGTAAATGAAAGTGAAAGTGAAATTGGAATGGCCAGAAGTTGAATGATTATTAGAAGTGTCGTGTAAATGAATAAGTATACCACAGTATTAGTTGGTACACCCACAGTGGCCAAACAGTGTTGGTGTAATTGAAATAATGATAAAGTCGAATATTTACCAATATAGCCAGTAAGAAAAATTAAAATTGACATTTCCAGCAAAACAGTGAACTGTAATGATCATGCTAGCAATTTAGTTAAAACAATCGCCAGTCTAATGTTGGCTTATGCATGCAGGCTGATTCTATTAGACTGACAAATTGTACATTATTCTCAACTGGTGCAAAATAAAAATAATTTAAATTCGAATTTTATGCATTCAATTAATGTATCTCATTTGTAGGGCATAAAATGAAAATGACCAAGTGCTAATACAATTTTCAACGTACTGCTTGCTTCAAACATTTTCAAAACATAGCACAAACAATGTTGTTGTTCATCAGCATACTTGCATAATAAATATAATATAACGAAGATATTATTATTATTATTATAAAAAAATTTTCCGGTATTATTTTCACAGGCATATCAGTGAATGAAATTTTTTGTTTTTTTAATTTCAAAACCTTAATAAAACTTTCATCTTAAATTGATCAAAATTTAATAAAAAATTAACAAAAATTGAAAAGAATAATCTACAATAAAACAAACTTTTGTCATATTAAATAATTTCAGCAAAAGTGAAAATAAAAATGATTAAAATTGAAATTTCACAGGTATGGCTTTTGAGCAATGATTTTGAGCATCATATCAGCATGACGCATTTAAAATAATCAAACCACGTTTTTATTTGCTTTCATTTTAATTTTGAATTATCAAAACTGAAAAAATCATAACTATAGAATGTTTCGTCTATTATGTTCCATTTAGCAAATTTATTTAATGCATCAAGGCAGTATTTCATGCGTCACGTAAAATTAACAAATTAACTGTCAATTTCATTACTTGAACATTGCTTTAAATAGCTTAATCATTGAGAAGGTGTTTCCGAGCTGCTTTCAAATGAAACAAGCTGAACAAAATTGCAAATTAGCAGAAATAAAAATAAATCACACTCTCTAATGAAATGCTGCAAAAAGTGAAATACCATAAAACACAAAGTGGAACTTTACAAATGTCAAACCATTTCAAAAGTCAAAGCAAAGAAGCTAGCATATAACAATTTTAATAAAAGTATATTTTTTGTAAACCTGAACAATAAACGAAAAAGCTGCTTTATTCATTAATTAATTTATTTTTTAAAAATTATTCAATCATCGATTAAGATGGGTAGATCATTTCTGAGGGAGCAGTCAGTGATTCGTTCAGTGGAATTTTTACAGTTTAAATAATACAATTTTATTAAAATAAACAGACAAAAATATACAATATTACAGTAGAATAGTTGTTTAAATGATAAGAATTAAAACAATTTTGTTGTAAATTCCAGAATGATCAACATTAATGAAACATTTTGTACAACATTTTTTCATGAATAAAATGACTTCAAAGATTTCAACATTAAAATTATTTATGTTACTGGTATAATAAGATTAAAGATGATAAAAAAATAAATAAACATTAATTTTGTGTAATTTATTTCTTACTTTTTCATAAAATATATTAAAATTAAATTGAAATTATCCCAACATAATAATGTTCAAAAAGATGCCTGTAGTGAAAAGGGTAACTGTTTTATATTCAAATGAAATTCAGCAATAAATAATACAATAAAGATGAAGAAATATTATTCATCGTTTATTTAAGATAAGAAATAAATAATTTAATTTAAATTTCAGTAATAAAAGTATTAAAATTAGTGTGAACTTACTGGAGTTGTTGAAAAGAGTTGAAGAGGTTGTTTATTAGCCGCCGCTTGATCACAACAACAGTAATAATAATGAAAAAATAATAATAGAAATGATACTTTTGTTGGCGATAAAAATTGCTTTGATATTTATTTTATTTATATGCTCTGATATTGGTTTAAAATTAATCAATAGATGGAAACAAGTGATTGACGATAGAAACTTTAAAAGCTGAAAAAGGCTTAAAAATTTTTCTCAATCTTTGAGTCTGATTGATCAATTGACATTGCATTAAAAAGAAATAAATGGCACGTATACACAAAGAGGCAATTGTCTTCTCATAGAAATTGTCACTACAGTTTTTTTCTTCTTCTTCTAGAACCCCCACATTAAAGGAATTTGTGCTTGATTTTCAAACTTGACAATTTTTCAAATCAACTTTTTCTATTTTTAACACTGTTCATCATTCAACTTGTTAATCTGTATCAATGAATCATTTGAATCTGCAAGTGAATTTGCAAAGTCACGAAATTGTTCTTGCAGAAGTGAATTTCAATCAAATGACGTGAACAGGCTAAACCTAATCTTCCTTATTTACTTTTTTAAAACCATCGAAGCTTATTGTTTGCAAATTATCTGATAAACTTTTGAATTAAATTATTGCTATATTTATTCCATTTTTTAAATTTAAGTATGTTTTTTGAATTAACTGACAAGATCGGATGAATTGCAAAAATAAAAAAAATGCTCAGGATAGCTGCATACGTTTAAAATACAACAGAAGTTTTATTGCAAAGCTTTATAAATTAACTATTTTTATATACGCAGCAGAAAAAAATTCATTTTTAAATTATAATTTTTAAAAATAACTTTTTTTAATACAAATAAAAAATAACTAATTGATAGGAATTGACTTTGTGGCACATATGTTTGAGTATGCTTTTTTTGTAAAGCAAAACATGATAAACAAGTAACAATTTTATTATTCTTTTTTAAAGTACTTTTGCTCCATTTTTAACTAACAAATAAATCAGAATGTTGTTCAGTTGCAAAGCTAATGATGATGATGTATGCTTTCCAGTGTACTTTGACTGATATGATGCTGACATTGACCTTTAATTTTCCATACAAGGCCATTACAGTTAATGATACTTGATTAAATTCAGGTTGTCATATTTGTTATTGTAAACAACAAATTCTTGCCACTGTTCCTATGATATTAAAGTGAAATATATACATATTTATTTACTTTTATGCAAATATATGCAAATATAACTAAAGATATGCAGGTAACTGGTTATTTATCAATAATTTTTATTGTTGTGGTTCAAAATTTGAATGCAAAAGAAATTCTGACAGACGAGAAATTTGTCAAAGCTAAAATGCATGGTCGAATTCGACGAGATTTGCTATTGGACAAAACTTTGCAGGCTGGATACGATGCCGCATTTTTGAGAAGTGAAATAATGAAACAACAATTCCAAGAGTCCCAACGTCGCCTTGCTCCATTTATGCATCGAGTTATTCCGAATATACCGATCATTCCGGCTAACTTAATGCCAATCAGCGAAACTGGAATGCTTGCAAAGCAGATTGCTTTACCAGCCCAACTGCCCCCCGTTCACAAACGCCAGCCAGACATTTCCGTCACGGACTTTATCATGCTGAACGTTTATTTAACATCAAAAATTGATCTTCTACAAAAGCAGTTGAACATTTTGACAAACAAAGTGTTAGCGATAGAAAAAAAATTGCTGCAATGATTTTTTTGTTGTTGTGTCAGTTATAAAATTTGCTTTAAAGCCTTGAAACGTTTGTAATAAAATATATCCAAAAACATCATTGTTTTATAGAAAAAAACACAAAAGAATAAAATTGATGGATGCTAATGGTATATGCTAAACTAAATAGCAAACGTTTAATGAATTAGTATGATTATTTTCTTTATCAATTGAAATAAATATACATCATCGTCGTTGGGATTAAATCGAAATCAATTTTTCGCTTGCTGAAGCATACTTTATGTTAATTATGGGCAAGTAGTTTGATTTCAGATCAGAAAAAATTTTAAAGAAGTCCATAAATCAAACGGGAAATTTAAACTTTTCATACTTTAAACATTCCGATTTTTTTATTTAAACAAGTAAAGTTATAAATAATTATTAAGCAATGTGCAAAATTGCATATATTTATTAGATAATTATTCCATAAAAATCTACATTCGTAAGTAAAGTACAAAGCAAACCTTTCTATTTATCTTGTACAGCGGCTCGATTTTTATCCGTAATTCATATGCATTGCATGATCCGTATGTGGGAGGTGATAATGATGAAAAGTTAAAAATTCTTTAATTGCATTTATCATTCATTGAAAATTTTGTCATTATAAAATTAATTTAACCACTTTTTATGAAGCATCTTATCTGAAATATCTTGTAAACAAAAAACTAAAAAACTCCAGAATATAAAAACGGTACATATTCAAATATTAAAAATAAATTTCTCCGGTTTCGATTAATAAATCATCGTGCAATTTTTTCAGTTATTTGTTTGCATCCGTTTTCCATAAATAATTCACCATTTTTTAATTTATTAATTATGTGTTAGTTGAAATTGATTGCAATGAAATTTTTACTTGACCTGCCAAAATTGTCATTATATCATATAACTGATGATGTGCATGAATAATTTGAAAAAATACTTTCAAACGATAATAACAAACTTGACTAGCTGATTTTTGTTTTTTAATCATAATCATAAGCGTTGCTTAATAGCAAATTCTTTAATTAAATATTCTGAGAAAAACTTTCTACAAATGGGACATTCTTTGAGAGAACTTGAATTATAATATCCTACTTTGTTAAATTAGTGATATGAGAAAAGCACCATCATTGGCTGTATTACTGAATACTTTTTACATCAATCAAAATAATGTTCGCTTGATTAAGTTGTGAAATTTCCAAAAATATAAGATTAAAATGATCAACTTTTCACTTCTGGAATTGCCATCAGCAATTTTTGCATTGATATGGTTGTCTTTTCTGCAAAATTAATATAAATAATATAAATCTTTGTGAAAATTTTTGAATAACTATATTTTACCCGAAAAACGAGAAATAAATTCGGGTCTGAATTTGATGAAAAGAAAATACACTGGAATACCAGACAGCATAATGGCAATGCCAATTGCTGAAATTATTTCAAATATATATGAGCAACAAAACGAAAACATCAAAATTTACCAGTATCTGCTGGTTCTGCAATGATGGGAACCACAACAAGAAAAATGCAACCGGCGAAGAAAAGAATGGGAAAAATTAAATTCACCTAAATTTTAAGAAAATAAAATTTTAAAGAATATTAAAATTTATACAATAATTATACATAAAGAAGCCTGTAAAATTTGCTTTACTAATATGAAAATGGGAACTTTAATTGATCATTTTGATTAATATAAAAAAATAATTCATTTACTTTAATCACTCTTGGTGCATTTGGCATTGTTCGACGAAAGTGAAACACACATAACGTAGCCACTGCAATAGCGAGCCAGTTGACGACTTGGACACAGTTTATCAGCGTAAATATGTTCTGACTTAGCAAAAGAAAAAGGCAAGAAAGAATACCCTGCAAAATAATGCTCAAAATGTATGATATACTCGAGAAAAAATCTGTTTTAATATAAGAATTTAAACCTTTAAAAATTAATACCAAAAAAGATTGATTTAGATTAAATCAAAGTAAGTTTTCACTTTTTTAAACTGAAACAAATTTTAAACCATATTAATCCACAACAATCCAAATGAATGTTGCTCGCTTTGTGTTTTACCGTTATGATAGTTGCGGGGAAGGGAGTACGATGTTTCATGCTGATGAGAGTCATTGTTTCTGGCATTTGTCCCTCTCTTGCTCCAACAAAGTACAATCTAAAAGTTAAACATTTAACGATTTAGTTTCTAAAATAAACAAATTGCCTAACATAAAGCAGCTGAATTATTAAATTGTGATTTAATTATTTTATGAAATAACATTATTACTGAACACACGATTCAAGCTTTGAAATAATGCCATTCCCAAAATATAAATTACGTTTTCCTATCATAATGCTTTTATACTTGATTACTCTCCATATAAATCATTTATTAATAAAAGACGCATATTTAAATCATATAGCGATACAGATACAAATACATATTTGAAAACCTTGATGTAGTCAATATTGTGCCGTTGCATGACCCAATTGTAGAAAGAGCAACAAATATCGGCATTATCCATGCGGCAGGACCATAAACCTTTTCGGCAAATGTCTATAACATATTATAATAATTAGTTATAACAGATTTATAATTTTACAATTAAGTTTGTATTTACTGTTTATTTATTTATTTAAATAATTAAGCATCTTCAAGTGTACAATGAAAGCAAAAAGTTTCATTTAACTTTTATCATGTTATATTATGATATAATTCTTTAAAAATACATATGCAGTGAATGGATATTAGAGATGGTGCAATAAGATTTTGTTTAAAGTTTAAATTAAATAACAAATCTTACGGTTGCAGTTGCATCTGTTGCTAAAAATTCATGGGGTGGAATAACAGCGTAAAAGGCTACATTTGTCAAAGTGTATATAACTGTTACAGTAGTGCATGATATTGCAATAGCCAACGGTAAATTTCTAAAAGTAAAATTTTAATTATTTAATCTGCATTTAAGTTACTTTTCTACCTTTTTGGATTTTGAATTTCTTCAACTATAAAATTGAGGTAATTCCTTAAAAGCACATTGTTTACTTTTGATATATTAAAAAATTCAAAGAAAACAATAATTTTTAAAAATCATGTATCAATGAAAAAAAATTAAAAAATATAATTACCATCCATTGTAAGCAAATAAAGCTGAGTAGAGGGCAAGTGATATATCTCCAGCATTCATACTGGTACCACTGAATGCATCATCAAAACTTCCAGAATTAGCTGCAAACTTCTTGATTGTTAAAAAATTGGTCAAAATATAACATAACATACTTATAAAAAGCATAACTAAGCCGGTAATTATGACTAACACAAGAGCGAAAAGTTTCGCATATGTTGTGACATCTTGAATTCGAGTAGACCATCGAACGCTCACTGAATTTATCCACGTTAACAGTACTATAAACAATTTAAGCAACAATAAATCATCTATCAATTCAAAGTAATATAAAATATTTTAACAATTAAACATTGTTAAGCAAAGAAAAATGCAAAATATATCTCTTACAAATAAGACAACATGCGAGCAAAGGTTCAGCATATTCAGGAATGGGACAGTTTTGAAAAACCAATACTAATATATATTTGGAAAATGTCAGCGATATAACAGCAATGGAACATGGCCTGAAACAGAGCAGTTCATTTAAGTTTATCTTTCAGTTTAGTGATCAGATGAAAAGTAGAAGTTAGCAGTTGAAAGAAATAAAGTTTATGCAAGAAATAAAAAATTATATAAATCTATTTCAAGTAACACATTTAAAAGGCGATAAATAAAACTTTGAAATTCTTTTATTACCTAATTATAATCACTTCAACCCAGAGTCGGATGAATGCAATCATCGGACCATATGCTTTCCTGATGTAAGCATAGTCGCCTCCACTGTCAGAAATCAATGTTCCAAGTTCAGAATAACAGTAGGCGCCAAGGGCAGCAAAAATACCACCACAAACCCACAAAATTAAAGAAAGTGCAACACTTCCAGCTTCTAAAAGTACATTTTAATAAATTATTGTCGTATATGCAGTAAAATTCTTAAATGAATATAAAATTGTTTTACAAAAGTAATGGTAACTATGGAAAATAATGAATACTGACTGAAATATGTTCAATATAGAATGTTTATGTAAGAGGCTCGTTTTATTTAAATTAATTTATATGAAACAACTAAAAACTAATAGAAATTTGTTTTTCAAAGTAGATTATGCTTTTCTTACTTTCTTGAACACCTTTGGGCGATATGAATATTCCACTTCCAATTATGACGCCAATTATAATGTTCACTCCGTTGAGCAATGTTATTGAACGTTCAAGCTTCAACTCTCCACTGTCATGAATGTCTGTTTTATTTTTACCGTTTTCACCTTTTTTACATTGATCTTCATTTAAATGCGTCTCAAATTCTGCTGGATCTTTAATTTTTGAATCAGATACAATTGCCAACTGTGAATCAGGTCTGTGACGAAGTGACTTGCTGTTTTTGCTTGATGACATAATAATAATAATAATAATAGTTTAAAGCTCAAGTTCTTAATGGAAATTCGTTAGCTTTTGCAAATAAAACAAAATTCTATTGATGAACAACAATACTCGAATGAATAAAAAAGCAAAAAAAGATGTGAACAGTCAGTTGGTTTGATTGATGTCGCAGTGCTTATTTCGCAGTTGAATAATAATAATTAAAGGAAATGCAAGACCTTGATTTAGCGGAAATTTCTTTAGCTGCAAAACAAAAAGATTGCACCGATGCTGTTTGATGACATTTCAGACGTGTACAATTGGCCTGATGCGATGCTATTGATGCTGAAACATGAATACCAGTTTCCAACAAACTATCTGACATATAGAACGTGCTCACGTCAAAATTTGACTGATTCATTCACGTCGAAAGTTCAGTACATTGCTTTCATTATGGTGTACAACGGAAAAAGCTGACAATGGAAAATAATCATTCATTTTCAGCAAGTATGACCCCAACTGGATGATTACGTAATATTTTGGCGTCATTCATACTTATGATTTTCCTATATCTGGTTGTAATAATTTAATCAAACTGGATTTATTACAAACAAAAAAAAATATAATATAAAAGAAGAATAATTTCAAATTTTTAACTTAATCAAGTAAATCATGTTTTACTTAAAAATCGAATCATTGCAATTTAATTCAACTATTCAATGACAAAAAGCAAGCTAAACAAACAAATAAATTAAACTGTAAAAATCTAATCAATTTTATTATCCAGCGCTGTTGTCATTTGTAATTCTTCTTCAGCTTCTTCAGGAACAGCAAGGAAAAATTTTTGCGTAAACACGCTGACATTACCTGAAACAAAACGCATTAATTTTTTTTGTTTCACAAATCCAATTAATTAAACTAGAGTTTAAAACTTGAATTTTTGGATTTGTATCATATGAAAAAAGAAACAGCTTTTTAAATATGTGCCCATAGGCAATAAGTTGAAGCAATAAATAAAACACCTGTGAATTAATTGTTTGCAAAAATAGCTGCTTGAATGAGACGTCAAATTTACCCATTAATCTCAACAGATTTTTGTCACATTTTCTAGTTCAAAAAGCAAACGACACACTATCAATTGGCACATTTAGGCGACATTGCCATCCATTACAATTTAAAAAGGAACTTATGAAATGAAACACAACAAGAAGAAAGTAAATAAAAAAATTGAAATTATGCAAAAATACAATGCGCAAATAAATTTAATAACTTTTTCAAATAAATCTTCAGTTTCAATTATGCAAAAAAATTAAATTCCATAACTTGTTTTGGACATTTGAACATGAACATCATATATGACTTACCGGAAAAATTGCTCAACACTTTTGGACGATGTTTGATGAATAGAAAGTAAATCGGCACACTAGTAAACGTAATTCCCAAACCAATTACTAAAATATCAAATCACCCTTATTAAAACTGTGTTCGCTTTTATTTTTTGAATTACCAGTATCAATTGGGGCTGCAATTACAGGAACTACCACTAAGAACAAACAACCGACCAAAAACACAAATGGGAAAATCAAATTCACCTGCAATAATAAATTTACTTGATTATTTTTCTTCAAAATTGTTCAAAATTACTTTTATTGTTCTTGGGGCATCTGGCAGTTTACGACGAAGTTGAAACAGTGATAACATTGCCAAAGATATTGCAAGCCAATTTACTATTTGAATATAGTTGATAAGGGAATAGATGTTGCTGCTCAGTAACAAAAAAACGCAAGAAAGCAATCCCTAAAAATTTACATTTTTTAAAAACAATATTACATATGTAAAATTAAATTGAAAATAAAACAACTTAACCTTGCTAAAAATAAATTTTTATATTAATAATACATTAATAGTTCATTAAATATCTTGTAAATGAATTGAGCTTCTGAGCAATCACTCATATCAAATGTAAAAGCTATTCGCGTACAAGCGTACATTGTAAATATACATGCATTCATTTATACCTTTTGGTGTCCTATCAAAGTTACAGTTCTAATTAATATATTTAATCAATTTGTTCTGATATTATGTCAAAACTTTCCATTACCATTAATATCACTATTGTTTTGTCATGCTTGAAATGAATTTCTGTAGTTCACATGAAAATGGGTGTAATATTCGTTTTTGAACAAAAAATTTTATTTAAAATTTTTTATAACTTTAATAACATTTTAAATATTTTCAGTTTTATTTCTATTCCAATTTCAATATTTTATTTCGATAGTTTAACCATTTTTATAAATTGTTTAAATTTGAAATTTGGAAGAAACTTTTTTCACCAATCAGAGAGCGCTGGCATAAATTTTCCTGTTACTCATTTGCCCATTTAAACAAAACTTACTGTAAGAATTACGGCTGGAACAGGTGTCATGTATTTTAGACTTATCAGCGTTAAAGCTTGAGGCATTTGACCTTCTCTACCTCCAACAAAAAATAATCTAAAAATATAATTGAATCAGCGTAATACAGAGAGACTTCAAAAATGTATACAACAGAAATATTTGAAATAATTTTTAAAATATTAAAAAATTCTTAATTTACCTTATATGCTTAGAGTTTAATTATTTCATTCAGCTAAAATTACCGTGAAGCTGTAAGAATGACACCATTGCATGATCCAACAGTAGCAAACGCAACAAAAATCGGCATTATCCATGCAAACGATCCGTACACTTTATTAGCAAAAGTCTACAATTTGAAAAGTTTTATAATAAAATTGATAAACATTTTAAAAAAGTGTTCACAGCTACCATGGCAGTTGCATCTGCTTCAAGAAATTCTCTCGGACTGATAACAGCATAGAATGCCAAATTCGTTAAACAATAAATAACAGTCACGAGTGAGCAAGAAATTGCAATTGCAAGTGGAAGATTTCTAAAGCAACTTATTTTTATATCTTTATTTTAAAATATTCATTACATTTTACCTTTTTGGATTTTTCAATTCTTCCACGATAAAATTTAAATAATTCCTATAAAAAAGTCATATGCTGATAATCTGAAAACTAAGTTGCAATCGAAAACTACTCATTGAACATTATTATGGTATGTGAAATTTAAATTTCTGTGAATATAATTTCACTTTTTGGTACTTATATGTAAATATATATGCTCACCATCCATTGTACGCAAACAATCCTGAATAAAGAGCTAAAGAAATTTCACCGGCATCATTGGATGTTCCATCAAATATATTGTCGAAACTACCAGATGAAGCTAAAACATCAATTAATTAAATTAAATAAAAATTATATTAGAATATTGCCAAATACTAAAATTCTTTTTCTGCCAAAAACTTTAAAAATTAAATGCAAAAAGATATATAAACTGGGGTTTAATATATGCAAATATCAACGGCTTCTGGATAAAAACAGATTTTTATTCCTTTCTAATGATTTGTAATAAAATTTACTGCTCTAATGACCATAACTGTTATTGTAGTAAAATTAATAATTTACAAACGTATTATTTTATAAATAAATTTTATAATCAAAAATCATTATTCATAATTACTTAGAAATGCCATGACCAAGCCAGTCATAATAATCAGCACCAATGCAATAATTTTGGCATATGTTAGAATGTCTTGAATGAACGTTGCCCATCGGACACTGTAGCAGTTGATGAGTGTTATAATAACTAAAAGCAAAAATTAAATTCAATATTATTAATATAAATATACAAATTTCCATGCAAAAAGTAAAATACAATTTTTTGCACTTTGCTTTAACGTTTTTGCTCAAACATTGCTACGTCAATAAAATTAAATAGTATAATAAATAGATCTTCTATTAATGCAAAAAATATCACTGCAGAATCATATTTTAAAATAATTTCATAAATCAATGTTGAAATTTTTATCAATATATTAATTTTCGTCTAAAAATATTGTTAATAATATTTGTTGATAACAAATTAATAGAGATAAATCAATACAATAATAATATAGCAGTAGGATGAGGATTCAGTCTTCTTCAAAAGATTATTTTTCATATTTTTATTATGAAATTACACAGTGCATTGCATTTTAATTATTATATAAATTGTTATTCACTATTAGCTGCATGAAATTATTTAAAAAAATTAATGACAAGTCAATTTCAAGGTATATATATATATTATATATGTGAGTGCATATGCGCATGTGTGTGAATTACATTACAGTTATGATTTAAATGGTAAGAAAAAAACAAATTACGCAGTAAACAACAAGCTAACATTGGTTCTGTATAAACTTGCTGACAATCGCCAAACAAAGGCACCAGAGCGTATTTCGCAAAAGTTAACGCTGTTATAGTAGCTGAACAAGGCCTATAAAATTATACTCTTAATAAAGTTTATCATACAAATTTTTCGATTGAAAAAAAACGATATACCGAATGACAATGGCTTCAATCCACAGTCGTATAAATCCGACAAAAGGACCAAATGCTTCTGTTATATAAGCATAATCACCACCACTTTTTCGAATCAGTGTTCCTAATTCTGCATAGCAATAAGCACCTAATGCGGCGAATAAGCCACCAAATATCCATATTATCATTGACAGCCCAACGCTTCCACTATCTGAAAAATGTAATTCATCATCGCTAAAGCTATTTTACGTTAATTAAAATGTTTTTTAATAATAAAGCAAATGTTAAATTTTGAAACAAATTTTAATTTAAAATCGTACTGTTCTTTGAAAATGAAAACAATACTTCTAAATGATGAAATAATTATAATAAATTATTTTTCGTGTTATTTAAAAATTCATGTATTGCAGTAATTATTCGTGTATTATTTTTCATATTTATTTACATTTGACTACTTTTTAATGCATTGTGGTTTTTTGTCGTTACACAACTGTATCAAAAATTAAGTTGCAACGGTTGCCTAAGTGTCAGAAACAAATTGGCTTTCATTTATGCATGTTTTTGATTACAAATTATTACTAGATATTTATTTATTTCAATCTTAAAAATGCATCAAATTTATTCAAGTTTGAAAACAGCTCGCTAGTGATAACAATTTTAATATATTAATGTTGATTTGTTTGCATGTGCATATATTACTTACAATCGAATAAATTCCATTAGATGTCAAAATAGTGAGAAATGTCATAATAATTTGTTTGAACAAACAAACATTTCTATTCAATATTTAACATATTTACTCTCAAATATGCTTTAATTCAGCCGTCTAATTGTCACAAATAATCATTCAGAAGTTAAATTTGCCATAGATTCTGTTTCACGAACAACTTTAGGGTAGTTCAATTAAAATTCAAATAATCAATTTCTACTTTTACGTAAAAGCAACATCTAAGCTAACATTCAATGCCGTCGATACTTGAAATAAGGAAGCGCCTCACTTTAAAGTTATTATGATATACAATTTATGCAAAAATGTATTCATTCTCTAATGTTTTTCGTTAAAGGTATTATTCTTCCATTTTCTTGAAATTAATACTGTTTTAGTAAATTTTAAAAATCATCGGATCAAATCTGAATAATATTCTACGTCGAACGTTTCAGGCAAATGTTTCAAAGTTCAATTGAAAAGCCAATAAAAAAACAATAAAATACTTACGTTCGTGGACTCCTTTTGGTGAGACAAAAATTCCACTACCAATAATGCAGCCAATGATAATAGTAATGCCATTTAACAAAGATACTGATCTTTGAAGCTTAATTTTTCCACCACCATCATCATCATCACCGGATTTTAAATTGTTCCTTTCCTTGTCGGGTGATAAATCGTTCATTTTCAAAGATTGCCTGTGTTAATTAATAAAAAATATTTTCTCATAAAGCAGATAATGCATAAGCAAGTATTACTTAATCAGTAAAGAATAACTGAAAAACAAAACTGACTTATAACTTGAAATATATGTACAGTAGAAAAGTGAGAAAAAATTTTCTTATATCAATTAACTTTTAACAAAATTTTAATACTAAATAATTTAATTAATATTAAAATAAGTCACATATTTAACTAGTACAAATACAACGCGGCTTACTTAATTCGTTAATGGTAAACTAATAAACACGCTTCAGTTACACTTTTCTATCACAATCATTTAAATCAATTTAGTTACCGTAGAATGTTACTCAACCTAGAGATCATAAAAATAAAAGTAAAAATAATTTATCAATAATTACTGACTTTAATTATATTATTTTTTTAAATGATAATAATAATTTTTGAAAACAAAAGTTTGAAAATAAAATGCATAAAGATAATCGATGAATATACTGTAGCAGTAGCAGTACGTGTAAAATCTGCCAAAGCTTTTCACTTGAATTATTTTACTTGAACATCACATTTAGCAGTACTATGCAAATTATAGTTTTAAATAAAAATGACTTATTTTAATTCACAAAAATGCATTTTTTAAAATGTAAATGCATATGTAATTATTGCTAAAATGTTTGTTTATTTTTCTTCAAAAGAAGGTTACAAGTCAAGTGATATTTTATGGTAAATTTTATGTGAAAATTTTTTTGACTGATTCATTCATCGTTGAATAAAAAGAACTTTAAGTGAAATTTTAAACAATGAATTAACAATGTCAGTAATCTTCATCAAATATCATTTAAAGGATAGTATTGCTTAGTGTTTAATCAAAGTGATATAGATTTTAAAAAATTAAAGATTTTTTACAATCCAATTTTAACTCTATCTTCAGTTATCTATTAGTTATAATTTTTGAATTATACTGATTAGGTTGCGTAGAAAACGGCAGAAAAGTTGTGAAACATTCTCTTATTCTGAAAATTTGTAATCTATTCTGAGCAAAGCAAAGATTATCGTTTCAAATAATAAATTTGACTGTCTTTGTTAAAAATTGTCTTTTCTTAATAAATTTATACAGCTTCAATTACGTGGATATTAAAAATATGTTGAGCAATAATTATTTTAAATAAGTTTGCCATATTTAGATAAAGTATGCATAAAGTATTTAATGGAATTTCAAATATATTAAGCGAATACAATAAAAATAATTTAAAAAAAATATAAGTAATATCAACAGTAAGCAAGAAAGTTGAATGAAAACTTCACATAAGATGTGTCATCAAGTGAAACATTTTGAGCAAACAGAACAATGGATTTTTTTTATAATGTGTAGGAGGTAATTTGTAATTGCAAAGCAATGAATCAGTCAGTGTTGGTAAGGTGTTTTTATCAGTTGAATTGCTTTTGCACAAAGTACAATCACCATTGATCGATAAGTGAAAATTTAACTTTTATTATAATTTTTTGAAAAAAGCAAGCCTGTTTTATTTTTTGATTTTGCATTTTATGAGATGCAATTGTGAACATTGTAAAGCATGATGATTCGTCGGATGATGAAGATAAAAGTTTCGAATGTGATCATGCTGCTTGCAATACAACTGGTAAACGGCAACTGCATTTGTGTATTGATCTATTTTGTTGTTGGAATGTTTGAAAAAGCTATATTTTACAACGCCAACTGCTGCTGCTGCTGCTGCCACGCTCCATTTTCTACTGCATGATTGTCAAGATTGATGCAAATTGTCAGCAACTTTATCCATTATATTACCGACCTGTTTTGCATGTTGAAAATGTTGCTTTATGATAATTTGACAAAAAAGCAACAACAGTAATGCAACATGAAGAATTATGAATTTTTCAATTTATTTTTTCTAAATTAATAATTGAAAGAAAATAGTTCTTTTTGCTCATATGACGTTTGTGAAATTAATTTATCAAAAATTGCATTTCCATAAAAGTATTTCAATCAACACGTGCGTTGCTGTTTGTACACAGGTTGCTTTTATATTTTTGGGGGAAAAATCTTTCAAATAATTGGTGCAAGTAGTGATGAACGCAATTTATTAAAGATATAAATTTTCAAACCGGGTCTGACAATTTTCAATAGTGACAATCTCTTTTTTCAAAAAGTGCTGCTATTGAACGTGGTGAATCCATAAATTTTCCCACCCCCGAAAACTTCTGACGTGTCGAAAAATTTGCCAGCTTGCTTTTAAACAAAAAGTGAAAGTACACAATTTAAAGGCAAAAGTTGTTGCTGTTTGAAAAAGTATCCATCCACTTTTTGAAAAGCGTTCTCAAATTTACATTGCTTCACTTTTTGGGTATGCTTGTTTGTACAGAACAACTACAACATGATCAGTGAAAAAGATAAAACTGCAAAGGTATGACAGAATGCTTTGTAAATGGAGTTGAAAAATATTGCAATAAAGATAATTATAATTTCATATATATTTCCTTTTTTTTCATATTTCAAATTGTGCAATGAACAAAAATGACGCATGATTGAATTGTAATTTGATTTCAAATTTCATTCGTTGATCATTGAGCAAAAAAGCTTACAAAATAATATGCTTCATGAGTAACTTTGCAAATTGGAATAATTTTACATAAATCATTGATGTTTCATTGATAAAATTTGCAAAAGTTTAACAATAGAATAAAAAAAAAATCGAACAAATAATATGATAATATAATTTGATGGTAAAATTCACTATTTTAAAATATGAAATATTGAATTAATACGTGTAATGCAGTAGCCGTGAAAAATTAATAGTATCAATTTATCAGTTAATTGAAATGAAATGCAATTTTACAAAGGAAGGAGATGGAAAAAAATGATTTTATAGCAGCATATAAGAGCCGTAGGCGAGGTTTATATTGATTTGTGTAAAAGTGTAAATTGTAAAGTGCTTGGAAAAAGTGTTGGAAAAGTTTTTGGCATTGACACGGTAGGCATCTTCAATTCAAGGACGTGTACAAGTAGGTGGTTTCTTATTTTGAATAAGACTGGTCCAAATGTACAGGCTCTGCACAATTTTGCAATTGTGCATAGAAAAAATGCAAAAGCAATTTATTGCATATGATGATTCATCATCATCAGCATCGCTAATGCTGCTGTCGATACTGCTGCTGCTGCTGCTGCTGTTGTTTAACTAGTTTGCAATAAAATGACATACACAAAATCTAGTTATATCAGAAGCATCGACTGACTGCATTGCAGTGTTTGCAAGGCAATTTCGCTTTGTGCAGCTTTTTTCATTTTGTCAAACGGACGTCAGGCGAACGCGTTAGCTTCTTTTTGGCATCAATTCTGCTGCTGCTATTGCTGCTGCTGCTGCTTTCTGTTTGCTATCCATTTCAAATTTTGCAAAAGAAATCTTTTCAAATATATTCACAAAATTATGGAAAGACAAATGGTAAATTATTTTAAATTTTGATATTTCATTTTTCAATTTTGAAGTTGAATGATTTGAAATTTTAAATATTGATTAAATATTAAAGAATAAATATCAATTTCTAAATTTCAATTTTGCAATGGAAAAATTGAATTGCAAATTTAATATTTTCATATAATTATATGCATTTGCCATTTTTCACTATTCTTGTGAATAAGTGCAGGGCAAAAAGTGATTGTTGTCATTGTTACTGCATTGTAAAAACGTAGATGTCTGTGAAAATGTTTGCTGCTCATGCTTGATTGAAAGCAAGCAAAAGAGAAACAAGATTGCATGCATTTTCTCTATTCAACAAAAAAAAAATTGGCAAAGATTCAAACACAGAGCAACGCTGAATCCCTGAACCAACTTCACATCTTTGCACAGCAATCAATATTGTCTGACAATTGTTCTCGCGTTCACGCTCAATGGCACTATGAATGAAAGGGAAAAAAATTTTGTCACAATTATTTTTTTTATTTTAGGGCGTTGGCTAAAGCTTGCTTGTAATTTTTAATTTTTAAGAACAAGAAAATTTTCAACAACTCACTCTCTCCATTGTAGTGTTATTATTTCAATTAATAACGCTTATTATTGCTGCATATTTTTGTCATGCAAAATTTTGCAATTCAAAGAATCTTTAAATTTATTGGTAACATGAAAATACTCTCAACACGTAGCCTTTCAATGCTTTCAAATAGTAAAATTTAAAACTTCATTGAAAAAAGCAATACAAAATCATTAAACCTATATATATATATATAAGTTTCTCAAAAAATAATTACTAATAATAAAGATTACTTTGCATAAATTTCAGTTTTTTTCAAAAATTTATTTATCTTTCCTTTTTTTTTTTTAGAAAGTTCCATATTTGGCCAAGTTGGAGAACGCTATTCAACCCGGACAATCATTAATTGCTAGAGGATTGGTCACTGGTGATAGGTGAGAGAGGCATTTTTCTGTTTTTACGTAAATGCAAATTTTCATTGTTAAAATGTTGCAACTAATGATATTTTTGATTAAAGTTTTTTTAACAGCTACAGTATGACAAATTGTTTTCAATTTCTGAGATAAAAATGTTTGATTTTGCTTCAAACATAAAAAGTTGCCAAGCCATTGCAAAGTAACCTTCGCAACTTTTAAGCGTTGCTTTATTTATGTCTCAAAAATTTCACAGCTGGAAAACATATATTTCATTCTGGTTATATTTCAAATATTTAAAAAGTAATTTCAACGCTCTGATAAGCATTATAATTTAAAATCTAGATATCATCGGTTGCTATCAGTTTTTCAATTTCAAAATGGAAATAATCAACTAGATATCTAAGCAGCGTGAAGATAAATTTCAATTTATATATTTGCTGCTTTGCTGTTTATTTGTCGAAAGAAAAGCACCATTTGTGTAACATTAATTTGATGTTGCAATATCTAGGAATTTGTTATTATATTTCACATTATGTTAAATAAAAAGAATGAATCAGAAAAAAAAGTGTAATTTAAAAATTTTTTAAATATTGCATAATCTGAGAAACTTCTAGTAATAAAATATTGATTAATAATTAATGAAAATTAACCAAATGCAATAGAATGAATTAAAAGTAAATATTTTCATCTTTATAAATCTGAGCTGAAGTTAAAATTTTTACACAAAGTTAATACTTAGAAGCGATAAATTGTATCGTTTTGTTAGAATAAGATTTCAGCTTTCAAAACAACAAAAAACTGTGTAATATTTTAATTTTATTTAAATTCTTTTCGCTTTATTGTCGTATTATTTTAATATTGAATATTGTAAAAGGAATACAATTTTTACATATAGATATATTTTTTAGATTTGACATCAATTTTCAACAAGGCGTGCATGAACACAACGGAATTGCTTTGCATGTTAGTTGCCGGCAGCATGAGAAAACGTTCGTGTTGAACACTTTTGATGAGGGATCTTGGAAAAAAGAAACTCGTTTCAAATCTCCTCTCAAAGTTGGCGAACCATTCGATTTGCGTATTCGAGCTCACGATGATCGCTTTGAGGTTGCATCCATTATTACTGAACGAAAATTTGCATAAACATTATTTGCATTAGCATTATGCATTTTCTTCTTTTCTTTTTTTTTTGTTTTATAGATGTTTGCTAATCACAAACATGTCGGTGATTATAAACACATGCAGCCTCTGACATCCATAAGTCATCTGCTGATTACTGGAACTTGCGAACTGCATTCCGTTTTGTGGGAAGGAAATTATTATGTAAATTTATTTGAAAAAATGACGTACTTTTTTTCAATTAAATTCAGTTAGATTTTTAATATATTTTAATTTATTTTTTATATTTAATTTTTATGTTAATTTATTTTTTATAAATAATATATATTAAATATAAGAGAAGTAAAAAACTTATATATCTTTTTTTATAGTAATAATTACTGTGTCAGTGAACAGTATAGTAAGCGAATGATTACTGCTTTTACTAATTTTATATAGATATAAATATTTGATCAGTTGAAGAACATTTAATCAATCACTAAATAAATCAAAATATTATTGTTAGCCGAAGCCATACGAATGCAGAGTGGACGGTTTTAAGCCTGGCAGGCGACTCTTTGTCAGCGGTGTTCCGGCTGATGGTGCAAAAAAGTTTTCCATCAATTTATGTTCCGGCACAGATATTGCTTTTCATTTTAATCCTCGTTTCAATGAAAAAGTAAATACTATTCTATTTGTGTTTTTAAAAGCTATTTATACTATTTCTTTCAATCAATTAATTAAATTAAGAAATCAAAAAATTTGAACATTCAAACTTGACAATTGCTGTTCATTTTATCTGAATAATTTAATTATATCTGAATTACCGTGTTTAGAAAGTCGTTAGAAATGCTATGGTAAATGGTAGCTGGGGAAATGAAGAACGTAACGGTGACTTTCCATTCGATAAGAAGAAAAATTTCGACATACTTTTTGTCTGTGAAACACAAGCTATTCAAGTAAGCCAACATAAGCTAATTTAAAAAAGATTTATAATTGATTACAAGCTTTGAAATTATCACTTATTTTATAAAGTTTGTGATGTCAAAAGAATATTCTAAAAGAATAAATAAAAATATATGTTATAAATAATAATAATGTTTCTAATGCATTTTTTTTTTCAATTCTAGGTATATGTGAACAACATGGAATTTACAAATTTTGTTCATCGTTTAGCGCCAGAAAAAATTGACTCTTTAAAAATTGAAGGAGATCTGGAACTGCAGTTGATTCATTTAGAATGATTTATGTGGCGGAAAATATTTTGCTTTATTTATTTAAATATTGCTTAATTTAGATAGCAGTCTTTTAGAACGATTTCAATAATAATATGGGAATTGGAATTTCTTGAAAATTCTTTTAAACTATTGAAATGTATAACATTTGTGAATCATCCAATTTTATGATTAAATTTTTAAGAAAAAAGGTAATAAAAACATTAAATTGCATACATCAATATGAATGCAAATTCTTCAAATATAACTGCTGCAGAAAAGCCTTAGTCATCTTCAAGCAATTCTACTTGCAAATACTTTGTCACTGTCGTATACATAATAAAAAGTATCACAAAATTATTTAAATAGTATATAATTGCATTGCATTTTCAAAATGAATATATAAATATTATTTATGACAGCAATGGAATTTTATTGAGAAGCTTCGCTTTTGTATTTAAATAATAATGATTTTTAACAGTTGAACATGAGAAATGATATCAAAATTAGTTTTGATGAGACGTGCCAATAAAGTTTGAATCACTGTGAAATGGCAAAACCACTTTCAAACCTTTGATCAAACTTCGATCTTCAAGAAAACGAATAACAGGGTAAAGTGGTATTATGATAATTTGACCAAGCCAGACAAAAGAAATCCAATCAGCCGTACACTTTGATATATAAATGTATACAATCAAAGAATGTGGAAGAGTTTGTGAGATGAGAGTAAAAAAGCTTATTGTTAGCAATTTTTTCATCACTATCGTTTGACGTTTGATTTGTACTTCTCGAATACCAGTAGAGACAGATTTTTTGGTTAATAATAATAAAACACAAGAAAATAAAAGCACGAGTGCACCGATTCCAATACTGCTTGTAACAATGTAATGAGGCATGAAATATTCTTCGGGAAGAATAGTAGAATAAACGCACATTATACTGATCCATTTAACATTAGTCATGGCACTTTTCCAGCAGAATGCGACGTCCGTGACATTGCTTGCCAAGGAAATTGTGCCCATCGATAATATTTTTACTTTGTTCCATTTGGTCATCATTTTTGATTGTTCTGCTAGGGAAATTAAAAAATCGAGTGCCATGAAAAACAATGCCTCAGCTATAGCTATATCCGCTATTGAATACAGTGTCGAATATGGAGTCACGTACATGCAATGCAATGAAGATACCAATTCATCGTTGGTCACATACCATATGGCTCTTGAATACTCCCAGACCATGTTCACCGTAAGCAATGAAGCACCACTAGCATACACTTAAAAGCTGTGAATTAAAGGATATAAAAATTTTGTAATTATAAAAAATAAATCAATAGAAAAGTATGAAAATTCGGAATAATGTCTCCATAATAAATGTTTAAAAATGATCAGAGATTTATTAAATTTTGTTTTTATAAGTAGAAAAAATAATTCACTTACTGAGAGAATATTTATCAATGTTATTTTTTGTAGGCTTCCCATATATTGCTATCAACATAAGCAAATTAAATATAAAATTAATTAATCCAAATATAATGTGAAGAATTGCATTTAAATAAACGAAGAAGAAATTCACTTCACTAGGGCAAATTTCTGTCATCGTGCTATTATTCATTGTTCAATAGCTTGTTAATTATTCAGTTCTGCTTTCTAATGCAGAGCTTTCTTTATCTATAAAAAATGAAAATGAACATTTAAAAATGAATAAATAATTCAATGTACATCAAAATTTACATTTTTATCAAATAGTTTGTTTAAAGCATTATTATTTTATTTAAAATGCACTGAATAAATTTACTGTCATCAGTTTCACAACTCTGCATGTCATCATAACTTCACCAACATGCATTTGTAGAATAACGATGTTAAATTGTTTTCTATAGTATTTAATGGAATGTTTCAAAATCAATAAATAAAAACAAAATAGTTTCCGTTATATTTTACTTGTTTTTTTAATTTCTTTTTACACAATGGTTGTATGATGTTAAATTTGTGCGACAAGCATTCAGAAATTTTTTTTTATATTTTAATAATTTGCCGTTCAAAGCAGTAAATTAAATTACATTTAATTTCAATGAAGATAATAATATCATATGAAATAAAAATCAATGTGCGGAAGCCTAAGCATTATCCAAATCACAACTTGAAGACTTACTTGTATAGTTAAGGACTTGAAACTCAATAACACTTTTTTCTTTCTCTTCAAATGTATTCCGTCAATTTTTTTTTAATAGCTAGCTGTTCTCTTGTTCATGGACGTTAAAAAAGGAAAAAATTTGGAAAAATCACAACATTTGATTTGCATTTTTGTAATAAATATCTGAAACATATTTAAAAATCATTTAATTGCATATAAAAATTGTTTAATTGCATAATGATGTCATTTTCACGGGTTTTTTTGCGTAAAAGTCATCTTTCATTTTATCCAAAAGCGATAACTCTGTTGATTAGAGCAAAATAATTTTAATTAAAATTACAACAATTTTAAACTAATAAAAAATTCCAGTATTGACATATTTTAAAATTATTCACATTTTAAATATTTTCTTTACTTTTTAAAATATGTTTAATTTAAATTCTTTAAAAAGAATTTTTTTCTTCACAATAATAATTGCTGGATGATGAACAATTGAATAGTAATGGAAAATATTTTCCTTCAATCTTTGCATTCAAATTCTATTCCCATAATTTTATTATAAAATACGATTAAACAAAAATTTTTGTTATGTTTTAAAAAATAAAATTGTTAATTTTTAAATATTTTTTCTACTTCTATTATTTTTTATGCTTTGTAATTCACGTTCATATAAACATAATTACATTAAGATGGTAATTTTTCTCAATTTTGAAATCATTACTGGAATATGCATTATGCACTGAAAAGTGATTAAAAAATCACAAATTCAACAATATGACAATTCACGGAAACAATTCTTTACATAAATAATTGCTGCGGTTTAAAAAATTTAAAATTAATAGAACAGCATTCAAATGCTCTTATGCATAATTTTTTCTTTAATCAATTTAAAGCTGCCAATTGCAAAGTTGAGGATATTAGAGATTCGAAATTTCTAATCATTGCTCATTTACATGAGCGAAACACTTCGTTATTATTATTATTATCATTATTATTGCCATTACTATTACTATTATTATTATTATTCATAGCTTTAGTTCAAAGTTAATGACTTAGTTTTCAAATAATTTCATTTATAAAAGATAAAATATAAAATATATTTACAATTAATATGATATTATTTTATTTTATTTTGTTTTATTATATCATTAAAAAATATTCAGTTATTCTTAAAAAGAAAAGTATTTTATAAAATAATAGTTTTATTTGTTATTTATAAAAAAAACATTCCAATTTTTTAAATTTCTGCAAAAAATCATAAATTTAACAAAATTATTTTTTAACGTAAAGATAAAAATTTTCAACATTTAAAAAATGTATTTTAAAATTCCGGGAAAAAATAAGCGTTGCCGAAAACCATTATTCAAAGAACATTCTTTTTACTCTTGCCATATTTAAAAAAAAGTAATAATGATTAATATTCATGGATTTTACTATAGGATTATTATTTTAAAAATGCTCATTGCAAAATAAAAAATTACTTTAAAGAAATTTAAATGTCAAATGCACCACATTTTAATGCATAAAAAGACAAACATCTTCCATCAACGCAAATCGAAAACTTACATATATGTATATTCCCATGCACGTGAAATAAAAGTAATAAGAGAAAGATAAGCAGCGACTGCAGCGTTTCAAGAATACAGTGGACAAAAATTAAAAGCTAAAATAACCTGAGCATCTTACTGTCGGTATCCTCTCTTATCAGCAAGTTAATGTTGAACTGCTTAAAATAATTTAAACTATGATAAATATTACTTTCAGCACTTGTTGAATAGAAATAATTTCATGAATAAAAATGATTATAAAACATACTCTTCCTTTTACAAATCGTACAATTTCTTTTATTGATTTCATGATTACGCAAAAACGTTATTTTTATTTTCTCGTCATGGAAAATTAGATTAACATTTGAGCATAAAAATGATTTTTTTAATTTTTAGATTTCTTTTTAAATATGCTTCATGTGCATTAATGAATAAGGAATGAAGTAATAATAATGAAAGTGCGCAAACTTTAACACATTTACAATTAAGTATGGAGTCCATCTGTTAGAGAAAAAAAAATAAGCAAAAGCTGCTGCACTATGTTATCATAAAGCATTTCAAAAGTTAATATTATAAATTATAAATACTTCAATCATTTTAGTTATAATTTGATAAAGCCATAAAAAAATAAAATGGATAACATAATTACACACTATCGTGTTAGTAGTTTCGCCTTAGCAAGCCAATCTTTGCCGAGTAGCGGGAAAGGATTCACTGGATGGACGTGATGACCGTAAAATAGTGAAGCTGGAAAAGGACCAAAATAGCCATTTCCGCTCAGTGGAAATCGAATGCCTTGACCAAACGATCCTGTTGGAACTGGAAAGTCTAGTAGTCCATCGATTTCAAAATTTTTTGATTCTTGATGCATTATTCCAATGCCAAAAGTATGCGTAAATGGATTGCAGAACGGTGGCTGACAATACGCTGGATTGTAATCGCCAGGAAGATTTGATACTGGTATTGGTACTCGTCCACTTTCTGAAATTTTTAATGGAAAAAATTAAAATAAATACCAATACAAATTTAAGTGATTTAAAGAAAATGCTAATAAAACTCGTAATTTTACAAGACTCATAACTCGTACAAGTATAAAATTTTACTCGTTATTCTTGCTTCATTAAAAAGAGGATCCATCATCATTTTAGTAATTTCTGCTGGTCTCAGACCCAGAGAATTGGTCGGTTGAACCATATGACCATAATTATACCACGGAGCGTTGCCACCTGCCGTTAACAAGCTTCTTTTATTCCAGATTGCACCCCATTTAAGAAATGGAATATTCAATCTTCCCCTTTGATAATAGCCACCTCCACTGCCATATTGTAATCCGTTTGAAAATTGATGTGTAAGCGGGAATTGTGGTGAAAGAACGACACCATTTCGACCCGGAAATGGATGATATGAAATACTGAACGGATGTTGCGACATTGGAGGAACTCGATAATCGTACTGAATGGTATTGCAAGCTTAAAGTAAGCCCTGAGCAATAAATAAAATAAAATTTTACCACATCAACAATACAAATTACTAACTTGTACAATAAAAACAAATGTTTACGACTGACTCAACAATTTTTTATTTTTAATTTAATACTGCTTTTTTGTTATGTAACTTTTTATTTGAGCAAAAAATATTATTTTAAATTTTCTTTTTATTTAGAATTTTTAGCTACTCTCCCATTATTTGCTTATTTGTAATTTAAACTTTAACTTTACGAAAGTAATTGACAAAATCAACTGAATTGAACTTTAGTTAAAAAACTTTTCTTTGTATTAGCATCCATATTGAAAATTACAAATAACATGAAAAGTGAATTATATGTTAATCCATTTTACAGCTATTGACGTTAAAAGTTAATGAACTTATTTCACTGTGCATTTATTTAACATGCGACATTTCAAATATTAATAACGATATAATTTAATATTATTTGTCAAAAAATGTAAAAAAAATCATAATAAATACATTATAACGAGGTATTTAAATGAAAGATTAACGCTATGACTTAATTAGATCGCATTACTTGAGACACATTAATTATTCAGGACTGCAAACTTAATGCAATGCAAATTGTGTTGTCTCAAAAAGTATTTGCATTTTTTTAATTTATGCATTAGAAAATGCAGGAAAAGTATTATTTAAGCATTATCTATTCATTACTTGACACCGAAAAATTTTTAAATAACAAAAATAATTAATAATCTCATGCAAATAAATAAAGATATTTATACCTATTTTCCTAAAAAGCAATACAACAGTAATGCAAAACAACAACGACAGCTCCGCCATGGTATTGTTATTCAGCATGCGGACAGTTTTTGATTATGAATTAAAATGTTTTCACTTGGCTTTTGAACCCTATAACTTTTTCGATGCAGGTTACTGATAAGCTTCGTTTGCCTTCAGGCTGACAAATGGAAAATTCACGGGTGCGAAAATGGAGAATGCAATTCAAGTCGCATGGCAATACTTTTTCAATTAATAAGCAACAACGAACACCTTACACAATCAGCATTCATTATTTTTCATCTCATCAACAAACAAACCAACAAACAAACAAAAGCATTCATAATTCTAAAATATTTTACATTTTACAATTTGATACAAGAAGATCTGCTTTTTTTTCTGGATTTTTCTATTTTGTCATTTTCCAAAACTGCATTTCATCTTCAAAATATATGCTTATCAAAAAGAAAAAAAAGCAAAGCATGGCAAGGCTAGAAATTCTGATAAACAATAACATTAATACAGCAATGAAGTTAACAAAAATGTATGCAAAATAAAAAACAATTAAAAAGCTCAAAAAGTTTGTAAAACAGTTGAAAGTGTAAAAAGAACATGTAATAACGATTCAAATTTCTTGTCGTCTGCTTCTTTCCAGCTCTTCACGAAAGTAATCAATTGTCATCTGCAAACCATCGATCAGAGGAACCTTAAAAAAATATTTCATAAATAAATAATCACTTGAAATAAAAGCTCAAAACTCAATTATTCATTCATCTGCTATCAATGAACTGCTACTTACGCAACTGCATATTGAAATATGCTCGATGCATTAAGCTTTCAATAAAAAAATGAATAATACTTTGATAAAATCGCATCAGAATTTCACAGTGCTTTTATGTAGTGAAGTACTTAAATGAATAATAATTAATTATGATCTACCTTCGGTTTCCATTGCAACAACTGCCAAGCTCGGGTAATATTCGGTTTTCGCCTTTGCGGATCATCTACAGAACTTTGGTGATGCACGATTTTACACTTGCATTCTAAAAAGAAAATTTCAACTTCAACAAATATCACACAAATTATGAGCGATCAATTATCAAAAAGTGACATTTACTTGTCAAATTTTTCACCATCAAAGCAAATTCAGCAATAGTATACTCTTCTGGATTGCCAAAGTTCACCGGTACAGTAACGTTGCTTTCCATCAGTTTAATCAAGCCGGACACCAAATCTGACACGTATTGAAATGACCGCGTGTGTTGGCCACTCCCATATACCTAAACAAAGGCTAAACTTTTCATTTACTTAATAAATAAATTAAAGTTATGCATTTCTCTAACCGTTATTGAACGATTTTCCAAAGCTTGCAAAATGAAATTACTGACAACACGTCCATCATTCATGTTCATCCGAGGACCAAAGGTATTAAAAATTCGAGCAATTCTTATATCAACTGCTTCCTGATTATTTGAAAAAAATGATTATGAGTTTTATTTATTTATTTTTTAATTCAATAATTTCATTTAACCTGTTTGTGGTATGCAACCATCAGTGCTTCGGCAACCCTTTTGCCTTCGTCGTAACAAGAACGTGGACCAATTGGATTCACATTACCCCAATAAGTTTCCGGCTGTGGATGAACAACTGGATCACCGTATACTTCAGATGTTGAGGCAAGTAGAATTTTAGCACGATTTCTTCTGGCCAAGCCTAGTACGTTAATAGTACCAAGTGTGTTTGTCTTGATTGTTTTCACTGGATTGAACATGTAATGCGGAGGAGAAGCCGGAGAAGCGAGATGATAAATTTGATCAACTGTCAAATACAGTGGATTTGATATGTCGTGCGAGATGAGCTCAAAATTCGGATGTCCTATCCAATGTTCAATATTCCGTTTTTGGCCAGTGAAATGATTGTCCACACAAATAACTTGATGACCGTCCAACAGCAACTGGTCAACTAAATGGGATCCAACAAATCCGGAACCACCAGTTATCTAAATATATAATAATATTTTATAAAAGTGAAAATCAAAATCCACTTTAATAATATCAAATTTTTTAACTTCATAATATTATTTTATTCATTTAGTATTTGTATTTCTTTAAAGAAACCTACTCGTTAAATTTAAAATTCACATGCAATTCTTGAGCATCACTTACAATAATGAAATGAAATTTAAAAAAAATATGGTCACTTGAATGCAAAATTTACACTACACAACTTCATTATTCTTACATTCGTTACATAACTTTCCTTTCATACAAGCAAAATGTACCTGAAAAATAAAATACAGAGTTCTCAACATGACTTTCTAAAAGTAATCATCACCAAAATAGTGACAAAAAACAAAACAGATACACTGAAACAATATTTTCTAAATATAACTTATATATTTTTTCAAATAAAATTGATATTTGATAATTTTTATGTAAAATGATATTTAATCTATTTGTGTATAGAAAATGAAAAATTATATTCTAAAACAATAATATGACAAAAAACCAACAAATGCAATGTATGGAATTTATAATAAATTTTTCGAAACTTACAAGTATTCGTTTCTTCTCTGTGAAGTTTCGAAATTTCACGCGTGGATACCGAGATGAATTCAAAATCGCTGGATGTTGCAACCCTCTAAAAACTGCAATAAATAAAAATTGTAAATATAACAAAAAGTAAATGTTATACTTTCCCACGGCTATTTCTTTTCTCAATAAATCAATTTCATTTCTCTGAGTATCAACTGTATTTTTCAAAATGTTCAACTCTTTCAAAAATGCTTGCAACGTTTGCCTAAATTATGCAGTAACTTCAATATTCAATCGAATGCTTTATCGCATCGTACCTGCTATCGCCTTGTTCAATGCCTTCATCACTTCTTATATTGTTATTATTATTAATTAAAAAATGACCCTGAAGCATTCTTATAATATACAAAAATCTTTATACCAATCAAAAAATTTCATTACCAGCTGATCACCATTGCAGTTTCTTCTATAAAACCAGATGCCTAAAATTTCATGTATATCACGTTATCTTTTTGAAATAATAATTTCATTCATTAAAACATTTTGACAAAAATAAATAAAAAAAGAAACTACCTAGTTGACTGATGAAATACAGCAAACTACCAAGAATAATAATAGAAGCAAAACTATTATTTACACTTTACAACTCAGCATTGTACTTATTTCAATATATTTAATAATGGAAAGTATAAAGGCAGTAAATGTTTACCGAGTGTAAAGAAAATAACCATTATTAAACATATACACCAGTATTTTCGGTTGTTCATAGTTAGTAGTTTAATTTCGTTTAAATCCAAATTGGCTGTTCTTTACGTCGATTTCTTTTCAAATTCGGATTTTCAAGCGTTCATTAAAAACGCAAACATGCATACAGAGATGTGAATTTTAAATCAGAAAAATTAAAGGAATTAACAGGTTTTATCACCTGTAAATTCCACGTCATTTACCTTTAATATTCAAAGGTCAATAATCTCGCAATGAAATACAGTAATAAACATTTTCATGTACTACTTGTTTTTATATCAGCTAACATTTCTTACTCACTTTTAATGTTGAGCTACCTATATTTCATCTATCTTTTTGAAACTTTTAAATAACTACTTTTATCATCCAGTTATTTCATTCAACATCAAAACAATTTCGTAGTATAACTTTATTGAATAACAACAACTTGAAGAATGCTATTCAGAAACTCAACAATTCAACTGTCTGATTTGCAAACCAACAACATCCATAAAAATATTATTAAAGCTGTAAGCTTTGTTAAAACATTAAACAGTATCATAAATTTCTGACAATCCTTTATCTTGCAAATGCAAAATCATGAACTTTTTTCGTCGGTCATTTGAAGATCAGATATGTCCAAACCCGGAATGTCAGACACTTTCATTTTACGAGGAATCACTTCTATTAAAAAAAAATATACATATGATGGATACAAAAACGAGCAATATACCATGAAGATAAAACATTCGCATATCGTTTTGAACGCATTCAGCAACGTGTTCATAAGTTACCTCGCCTGCATCGTTAGCTTGTTCCGCTGCTCTCCTGGCCAAAGTGACAACAAACAATTCCTAATGAAGAGTAATACTGTTTTAATAAAAGTTCTATATTATGTAAAATAAGTTTGATAAGGGTTAATATGGAAATTAAGATTTTATATTACTTTAAAAAACATTTTTCATTTACAATATAAAACGTTACAGAAAAAAACACTTTTAAGTTGTTTTCAAAGTAAAATAGTCACATTTTATTTATTTACCGCAACTTTTCCCATACAATACACAGCCTCTGAACTTATGTTCGTCACATCTGGAGAGCTTTTCATAATCGTACGAACTCTACTTGTTGATATTATCGAATCCTCCATTTTTTAAAACAACTATTTCGCAAATACTTATCGTCAACTTAAAAGAAATAAAGCTACAACTGCAATTACTGTAGTACATAATGTACATTTATTGAAAATTAACGTGTACATTTCTGTATTAAAAAACTTTATTCTGCGTTAAGTTTTTTAATTTAATTTTTACTTTTATTTTAAATCACTCCCCTTATTATGTGAATTTTCAACCGACTAAATTGTTTTCAGTTCTCCCATGTGGTTGATCAAAGAAACAGTAAGCAATTCATTTTAAAAAAATGGTAACATTTTTATTGATGCGATTGATGACATAGTATTTAAAATATCAGTCAAAAAATTTAGAATCATCTTATATATTTTTAGAATATAAAGATAATATAAAAGTAAACAATACATTTTCGGAATACCTGCAAATTGAAATTATTACTGTGCGACAATTATAGCATAAAGACGTAGCACGAATTTGATCGAAATATTATTCTTTTTATTATATGAGCGAAAATCTTAAATTAAAAAGTTAATACTGATTTATTTTTAAAAAGTATTTTTTAAACAAATCGAGATACTCCATCGTTTGAGCGTTGATATTGTCCATTACCCTTTCACACCCACTGCGGTCATTTAGTTAATGCTATGTAACGTTTGTCTTTGCAGCAGTTCACTGATTTCTACTCAATGCTGATACACTGACCTGATAACCATTTGTTAAACTTTAACATTTCATTTAAAAAATACTAAAATATCCGAAATGAAATATAAATTAAAAGCTCATTTCAAGGATAAAAATAACTGTGCAATCCTGATTCAGAACACGTCTGCAACTTAGAAACCAAAATTTCATTAAACAATTTTAAACTTAATAAAAAAATGATATTTACGCGAAAACTGAAATGTGAACTGCAATTTTAATCAAGTGTTAGTTTTGCCTCACGCCGGTTTTTTGCCAAAGAAAGTAACTGCTTTATGAGCATTCTGGTTATACAAACACAATACTCATACAAACAGCTCCAGTGCAGTTTGTAATGAAAAGAAATAAACTTTGCATGGAAAATAAGAATTGCATTAAAATTCTTCAAATTTTCAAATGATTTAAATAATCTGTGTTATAAAATGATAAAATAGAATGTTTTCATCAGACATCTTTAAATACACATTTCTTCTACGCTTTATTAAACATATTTATGCAAATGTTACTTGGAAATGATTTCAAAGTCGTCTAGAGTAAGCAAAACATTATCAGTGGCAATTACGCACAAATTTAAATCTATCATTAACAGTTGGTGAAGTCTGTTATTTTAAGCTTGCTTCATCAGTGCACGACGCAAGCCGTAAAATGGAATTGCAAATGGGATGCCACAAAAGAGTCCAATTTGAAACGTCAACAACCAACGATTGCTGTATGCGAATGGGAATAATGGTAAATCGACGTATACATCACCGGGCTTGTATGGAACCACCGTTCCGCCTGATGATCTAGAAGATTGACTAATCATCTGCCGACGGAGCAAGTTGAAAGTTGTTCGCAAGACTTGCATTCTCAAATGTAGTCAACAAATTCGTCGTAGCACTAAATTTTAAATGAAAGAATAAAAATTAACAGATAACAATAATAAATAAAAATATAAACAATCAGCTGCATTTGATTTACAAACTACCAATTACTGTTGATTTGAATTTATAAATCAATGTGATACTGTGATTAAGCGACAAAACAAAAGGAAACATTACCACACGATCAAATGAGGGCAGCTGAAATGAAAGTACTGATCTTTACCAATCAGAGTGAACCAGATTTAACCAATCAAAACAATGCCCAGTTCAACAGTAAGCATATCTGCATAAAATGCAAGTATCAACAAAACATGCTCTATGAAAATAAACATTTTGATTCGTCATTTGCTTCGGAAATCATAATAAGTCTTTACAGTGATAATATAAATATTTTGTCGTTTAGAAATAAGCAATACTTTTTATTTCCTAGAAATTATTTGTACCTGCAGATCAGATTCACTGTAATTGAGTTAAGACAATATGTAGAGTAAAAAACAGCTGTTTAAAATTATAAATATCATATAATTATATTTATAAAATATTTATTACAGTTAAAGAGTACTTTTATTGTCACACAAATGTGTAATTACGCACTTTGTTTATCAATAATACAGTATTCATTTAGGCAGTTTTTCAAAGTTTATCGTCCATTAAAAAATCAAATAAAGCGAGAATATATGAGAATTTTAATTTTAACATTTAATTACAAAATATTTATTTTTATGATTTAGTTTTATTTAGTGCTACGTGTTAGGTCACAACTACCGTACAAAAATTTTATGGCAATGCAAGTACAATATATCGATTTAGGTTATTGCTCAGTTCACTTGTTGTCATTTTGTTGTTCGCACTCTGACGTATTACAATGCCTGCAAAAGTTGAAGTAAGTTTTCCATGATATTAAACCTTGTGCCGTCTTTTCATATTGAAATTTCTGATTTAATTTTTTAATTTTTATAGTTTTAGTAATTTTTTACGTTGTATAGAGTCTAATTTTATTTCTCTTTTACTTTAGTTTATTAACTCTCGTGTTCAAGGCGGTGACGTTTTTCCACCTGAAGTAAATTGTTTTTACACGTGCTTGGTTTAATATAAGATTATTATAATAGTTTTGGGTGATATTTTAAGCGGTTTTACTGAAACTTTATAGTTCTTTTTGTTTTATAGTTTATTTTTTTCATACATTGTGATAGGTACGGTTTCATAGTATTGCTTGTCTTAATTGTTTCTGCATGCATAGACTTTTTTACTGGAACATGTTTTTTAGTAATTTTTTTGTTTTACATAATGTATTCGATTCTACATGATAAATTTTTTCATTTTTAATGAAATATCTAATTTGATCGATTAATCTATTGTTACATCAGATATATGGCAACATGGAAAAGAAGTTTTTGTAGTATAATTTAACTTTTGAAATTTTGATATATGTTTTAGAAAGATGAACAAAATAGAAAAATTTTTATTGGTGGTATCACTGTTAATACGAGCGATGAAGATTTGAGAACCTTCTACTCCAAATGGGGTGAAATTACTGATGTGGTTGTTATGCGAGATCCAGTATCTAAAAGATCTCGAGGTTTTGGATTTGTGACCTATGCTGACCCAGAGCAAGTTAACGCTGCAATGGCTGCTCGTCCTCATTTAATTGACGGAAAAGAAGTGGAACCAAAGCGAGCAATGCCGAAAGATGTAAATTTGTTTTCTCCATTTATATTCTGTTGAAATTTGCGGTGCAATGGCTATTTATTTTTTATGTAGGTTATGAATAAACCTGAGGCACATATTTCCGTGAAGAAAGTATACATTAGTGGAATTAAAGATGAGCACACGGAAGACATGCTCCGTGAGTACTTCATGCAGTATGGCAGCGTGCAAGAAGTGGATATTAAAGTCGATCAAGGAACTGGAAAAAAGCGTGGCTTTGCTTTCGTTACTTTTGATGATTATGATCCAGTCGACCGTGTCGTTTGTAAATAATTGTTATTAATTTTGATGAATTTTATGTGTTAAATATTGATTTTTTTAGTGGAGAAATCGCATATGATTGACAACAAACGTTGTGATGTGAAAAAAGCTTTGAGTAAAGAGGAAATGAAACGCATTCAACAACAGGATTTTGATCGTCAGCAACGTGACGCTCGCTCTCGGGGAATGATGCGTGGTGGTTATACACCGAATCGTTCGATGGGAGATATGGGGATGCCATATGGAGGAGCGTCTAGCCGTAATAATTTATTTAGTTCATGATTGTAATTTATTTAGTAATGTAACAATAATTTTAAGGATGGTCTGGTGGTCATGGTGGCAACATGACAGGAAATCACGGAGGATGGGCTGATCATAGCTGGGGAAGCGGTTATGGTAGTGGTGGAGGCGGAAGTAGTTGGGGGAGCAGCGCACAGCCTTGGAGTCATAGTACAAGTCCTTGGAGCCAAGGTGAAATTGCACTAAATAAATGAACTGTAATTTTACTTTTTTAAATTTTATTAGGCGGTCCGCAATGGCAAGGTAGCAGCTACGGAAGTGGAAGTCCCAGCGGAAGCATGCCGCCGTCTAGGTATGTATGTTGCAATTTATGTAATTTGTAAAATTTTTTAATCGTGTAGAAATGACTGGCGGCGTTGGTAATTCACTGGAATTGTATTTATCAAGGTAGGGAGTTCATCATGCAGTTTTTTACTTTTCGTTAGTCTAAGGTAGAGTATGAATGAATTTGTTTTTTTTAGGAATTGTTCTAGCAAATTGTAAAATAAGACCTTTGGTTAAGATGATAGGCGCAGTCATGGACAAACATTGCAGAGGTGGTTTTTGCTATAAGTTACGAGAAGGCCATCATCAGTAGCAGCATCATATTATCTATATTTAATTTAGTTTCAACATTTGCATTTTCATATTTAAATTTATCGGTTATATAGATATAGAATGATATTAAATATTATACTACTTTTTGAAGTGTCCAGCGCGATCAGTAGGCCGAAGGACAGATATGATGAGCCTCTGAAATATTTCCTTGTGTAGGCAGTTTGTTCATCTTTTTGGATTGGTTTTTTTGGATGGTTTAAGTGAACAGTGAAAATTGCTTTGATTTAAGAATTCAAATCGCTCAATTTTACGTCACTCGCTATTGCTAAGGAAGCTAATGAAAGAAATAATTATGCTTTCAGTCAATTTTTTTGGTAAATGTGGACTTTTCTGAACTTGTCAGTTATGTTGAGCAGAAGAAAAGAATGGAGCGTGTTTACTTCTTTACGAGCTGAATTGTGTACGACGACCGACATGAGCTTTTAGATTTGCCTACATTTTTGCAGTTAAAGGAAGGCATAGTCATTGAATAGTATCATCTTGTAGTATGGTTTCAAACTAGAAAACTGAAGAGACTGCAGCAGTAAATATTTTGGCTTCCTGTTTTTTTCAAATGCTAGCAAGTTTAGATGAAGAAGCAATAGTTTATTTTGGCAGTTCTGAGCTATGCAATTCATCTACATACTAAATGCGCTCAAATAAAGTTGCTTAAAAATGGTTACGAGTTCAACTGACAGAATAGAATTTGATTTGTTTTCGAATTGTTTTTCTATACTGGATGGCTATTCGTTATTAAATTGATTTTCACTTTTACGATTTGTCCAACTATTGAAGAAAATTCATAAAAATCATTGTTTTTCAGTGTTGAGTAAAATACGTCTCATCAGTGTTTTTGAGTAAGAGTTAATGATAAATGTTGTCCAGTCAAAAGCAATGGGAGGTGGATATTGAGATGTGAATATTTTAAAATAAATGTTTGTTGCAATGTTACGAAACATTTGTTTTTTTTTATAGAATGCACGTGATGGAAACTTCCAGTCTGAAAGTAAGTTTGGCTGGAAATATGTAAAGTCATGGAGAATAAGTTAGACTTTTCTCCAGTATTTGCATTGCCACTGATAAACCATTTGATGCTTGTTATTTCTATTCACATTTCAGATGAACAGGTAAATTTTTTAATATTTTAATTTTTTATTGGGGTAGTATGCTATTATGTTGATCTGATGATGTGAATTGTTGATTGTTATGCAATACGCTAAAGGGCATGTTTTTTTTAATAAATGCTCGCTATATATTCGGTGCGAGGTTTGCATGTTTTGGCATGCATGCATATGGATACTTGTTTGATGCATTGATGAAAATAAATGTTGGTTTCACATTGCAGTTTGTGTTTTTTGCATGCCTTAACAGCATTGTTGTTTAGAAGTGTTTCAATTTAAAACATGAAAGGTTTTTGTAAATGATTACTAAAAAGATGATGAAATGGTATCAAAGCAGTATTTCTTTAGATGTTTGGGTGATGTTTATAAAATGCGAATTATCAATTTCTATTATTCAATTGATTAATTCTAATGAATGTTTTGCACATTTTCATTTGACAGTAAGTAGTTCATTGTAAAACGAAGTTGCTTTTTGTTTGATGAAGCAGTTTTTGGTATTCCTACAAACATTAACTGAAAAAATCAAATCATTCACAGA
The DNA here is from genome assembly GCA_001447755.1 of Trichinella papuae. NCBI lineage: Eukaryota > Metazoa > Nematoda > Enoplea > Trichinellida > Trichinellidae > Trichinella > Trichinella papuae. The sequence goes on along the minus strand of JYDO01000012.1, from coordinate 2,390 downwards.
CGAGTGATAATAAAATAAACTTCAAAAAATGATTGTATTCTTGTGTTAGCGGCGTTAGTATTTTTGGTTGTTAAGGAAGTTTTAATACTGTAAAGGAATTGGGTATTGTCGGGAAAGCAGCTGGGGATAAAAAAAAGCGAACATAATTTCACGCAAACGGAATATTTTCCCCAAAGCAAACAAATATCTTTTATTGTTGATTTGGAAACATGATAAGATGATAATGCTCAACCAGTATACAATGCTGAACGGAAATTGTTTCTTGAAAAGCTACAATCGTTTGACTATAATTGTTTAAGAAATGAAAAAGAATTTAAATCTTTAAGCTTAGCATTGTGGTTGTTGAAGAAAAGGGCGATTGCTGATACACGCGCGCACACAATTCAAGCATTTATTGATTTCTTCGACATTGAATAGATCGACGATGTGCGCTGTGCTTTAAACAGATGTAGGTGACTGATTGATCTGAACAACAAATTAAATTGTTATGGAAGAATGAGAGAAGTTGTGATGAATATTGTCAGCCTAACTAATAATTCGTAACAGAGGTGGTGACAACATCACGTCGCTTTTGAAATCCACCACTGCCTTGTTGTGATTGCAAGCTAGGCGACAAAGCCCACGGAACGACTTTCTTACTGTCGATGATCATTTCCTCACTCAGTGGACATTGGTCAATAACATGCGTAATCACTTGCCTGTGTGGACCGAGACCGCTGACGCCGGCTCCGGTGCCGCTTGGACTGACAAGGCCGGATCGATCAGACCATTTAGGAAGCAAGGATTCAGTTTGTCGATCGTGGTGCATTTCACTCTTGTGATCCGCTGCCAATACTTGCTTACGAAAACGGTCCATGATCGACGTTCCGGCGTGGGAATTTGGATTTGGCGCCGCACATTTGGTCAAAAACGTATTCGACATCGGATCCATTTTTTGACCAGCGGCAGAATCGATGCGCATAACATGCTGACGTGGACTACCAATGGGGGCCGACAAGTGTAGCTGACTGGCTACAGATCCGATCGACTGTTTGGGAATGATTGTTTCGGTGATTTTAGCCTTGTCATGACTGAACTGTTTGCTGCTGATCGACTTGGAAACGTTCTCTCTGTGCGCACCAAATGATCGCATACCTTTTTGACTGGCTCCAACATTTGTCGAAGCAAACAGGGACAAAAATGGATCGTTGTTGTGCGATTGTAGTGACGCTTGTTCAGCAGCTGCAGTTGGCTTGAGCACCGCATTTCTGCAGCTTCCAAAAGCGGACATACCGCACTGGTTCTGCAAGCACGGTCTGCTTTCCCACGGTATACTGCATGGAATGACCACTGGTATGCGACGCCTCTGCGGTGGCGAGCGTTCGTCGTTTTCCATCCTCTCTTCTCATGCAGAGCAGTTCAAAATTGAGCACTGCATTAGCAGCTCTTCTGAAAACATTTTGCACAGCATTCGTTTTCTCTCCTCCTTCTCCTCCTTTCTCTTTCTCTATATTTCAAAGTTTCATCTTTCTCTCAACACTGAGCAGTGTGCAAAGCAGCTGCCGGAAACCGCTCAGCGGCGTTAACGATTCGCTTTCATTATCAACAAGCGCAACTCAGCTGCGTCAGCCTCTCATTTTTCGACAGCTGAACACAAGCAAATAACATTGAGCAATAATAATTTTCTGTTTTTTTTTCATTATTATTTTTTCAACTCCCACAGCAATTCACCTTACCGCTGCATTCATCTTTCAAAATTGACGTAAAACTTAAAATCAATCAATTCCCAACGAGTAAAACTAATAAATAACGTTTGTATATACATATAAACATATATATATATTCGATGTTCATCGTAGATAAAATGCGCAAACTATTCCATCGAAAAGTTACGACTCTCTTAGCTGCCTACTCCTCCAACGTAATATATAATCACTCACTCGAACACCACATTTATCTGCATCACGTAGCTGATTTTATTTCTATAGTGATGAAGTAGATTCAACTATTGCAGCTTATATTTTATTATAACATTTAGCTGAAAACTAGGACGAACCTGAAAAAAATTATTCAGCCCAACATTTATATATTTACATTTTAGAAAAATCATTACAGTACATTGCGAAAGGCAAGTAAAATTTTTAGAAATGTTGTTTGAAATGAAAACAAGCATCAAAATAAAAATTAAATATCAAATAAAATAAAAACTATCAAAAAGTAAAAACAATCTTTCAGAAATGATGATGTATGACATTCAAAAATGGTAACATGATCAGCGCATCAGAGAATGGTGACGAGATTATTTATTGTCCATAATAAGACATGTTTTCTTATAACAGTAATCAAGGAAGATAGACAGTAAGCTTTCCATTCCTAGAGAGAATGTTCTTTTGAATGCGTTTCAAAAGCGC
>JYDO01000129.1:0-127006 GCA_001447755.1 Trichinella papuae | reverse complement strand
CATTAAATAATAATAATAATGTTTGAAGCATTATTAATAATTGAAAGAAACAAACCCTTAAGTACAGATATGAACTGGAAACTAAAAATGGTAAAGTAGTGGAATCATCGTGCTGCTGAAGTATACTAGTCTCAGCTTTATCCAGTTTTCACCTGAAATGCAATATCAAAAATGGAATAAAATATTTCAAAATGCTTTATTCTTCAGTACTACTGTAACTGCACTTTGCATGCTTGTTGTACAACAACCACTTTTATGCACTCAGAAATTAATAGCCCCGCAAAATTATAAGAAAAAATATTATATCTGATGGAATTATATTTATACCTTCGGTACAAGTTGCATATATTCCACTTTTAATTTGTATATGTCTTTAATTTGCTTTAGTTGAGTACGCAAATAGTATTTAGTAGTGATAAATAATGTATTCGTCAATATTTTGAAATTACAATTCGTATAGTGTTGCTGGTGTTGTGAAAATTACATTTTGTGAACAAAATGAAAAGTAGCGTCGCACTTGCTTACGTGAAATTCTATGCAAATTTTTATGCGATGCTGTGCTGCTTGTTTGCTTTTCAGCTATAGTTTAGCACAAGGGTGAACTTTTTCACATATATGTATATATATATATATATATAATAGTTAATTTAATATAATTTAATTGAGCAGTCCATCCAATTCTAGTATTCAGGAATAATATAAACGTTAATATTATAATGTTTTATTTCATATATTGCTGTTGGTGTGATTTTAGATTAACAGTCATGAAATGTTGTTTGCTCAACGCAATGAAAAGTAGCTATAGCACTTGTTTACCAGAAATTGCATGCAAATTTTTATTCGACTGCCATGCTACTCGAATAAAAATTTGCATGAAATTTCTCTTCAACAAGTACGACGCTTACTTTTCATTCCAAACATAATTTTATCGACCGTTTAAGATTTATTTATTTATAGCGCCAGGGTTGATTTTTTTTTGGCTAACACCGTGTAACTATCATGGAACAATTTTCTCACATTCATCTCACTGGCTAGGCATGGCTATTTTATCATTTAATTATTCCAGAAATCACATTTTATCCGTGTATGTCAACTGCTGAAAATCAAAAAAATGTTTTTCTAACAGTAATAATATTGATTGAAATTCAATCACCTTTCTTTTAACAAATGAATACTAATGTCATCTACTGTAATTATATACTGTAATTAAGGGAAGGAATTTCAATTAAATACAATTCATTCATTCATTCATTGTGTTAAAACTTTGCAGTTGTGAAAATTCATCAGCTTCCAAACCGACCTGTTATAAATTGTTGCACAGTTCAAACACAGTTGATACATATGCATATAATTGGGACAGTTTATAATTTATATGACCTGTGGTCGGTCAAGCTTCAGCTAATTTGAAATGCACAAAATTGCTCGTCTGTCATTCTATTCTCTCATTCTTGAGAAAGAAGCAAACTTGCTTTCTTATTCACAGATAAAATCCAAATCGTACATATTTAGTTAAAAGTTAAAAATAAAGTACACATCTAGTTGAAATTGTACAAACATCCAGATGCGCATAAACCATTGAAGTGAATGATATAATTTTGTTTTCAAAAATGAACTACAGTTGTTGACCTTGCACAGTGTCCGAACAGTGTTGGCCAGTGACCTCAGGTTGTTGACTAGAGTTGGAAAGAGCATTCAGTTTTGCACAGCTTTGTATTTCTTTCTACAATTGATAATCTTGAAGATGCGATCCAAAAATGGGCAGTCCATAACAAGAAGCTTAACCATACCCAGAATAACAACACTGACCAGAGGCTCTTGGTCGAAATTGTATGCGTTGAGTATAAGAAAAGCGACCACTTCGGACGAAAGTGTCACGTCAAAATGTGCAACGTCAGAAAAAAGGCAAGAAAAAGATGAAAGTGCAACAAGTTCCAACATCTCTGAACAACTGAATGCAATGGTGAAGGAGGACAACAACATTGCTGCATCAGATGCTGATGTTGAAATAGCTCAAATGGTGGGAATATTGAAAAAAAAATCTCACGTCATAGGTCCACAGCTTTGGAACAAACGGTTAGCACAAACAATTTGTGTTTTTTTTCTTTGATAAAATATTTTCTTGAACTTAAATCAACAAACTCACTAACTACAACAATGAATGTTTGCAGCTTTTTTCTACTCAAAGATGGCTATTTGTTTTACTATCCAGTCGTGGAAAAGCACAAGTTCAAGCGCAACAAACGACTCAATCTCCATCCAAAAGTAATTTCATTATTGTCTTTGATTTATTTGCCAAATTATAAGTATAAAACATCGGATTTCGAAATGTAGGGAATTTTATCCTTAGAAAGATGTCAAGTCGATCTGATTCGAGACGATGGCGAAGTTCATTGCATTTCAATAAACAGAGATGATTTTCTTGTATGTTGTATTGTATGCTTTCTTTGTAATAATTCATATAGAACATCTTCATCATTTGTTTGTCTTTTTCCATCACAGCAACCAATTCTGTTAGCCTGCAACGGTGAATCAAATCAACAACGATGGCTTGCAGCGCTGCGTGAAGCATGCTTTGTGTAAATTCGTGAGACTACGTTGTGCTGTGCTTTTATTCAAAATGCCGCTAACTGATTGACTGACTTTCAGTTCAACGTCCAATTACAGAAAGCAGTCAGAAAAGCTGAAAATGTTGGAAGAAAATCTGATGAAAGTGAAAAAAGAAAAGCAACATTTCATGGGTAATAAGCGAAAGTTGGGATGCAGTGTAGTAGCAAAGAAAATTTTAATAATTTCCAAAATCTGAATTGCACAGATCTGTTGAACGTGGAAGTGATGGCTGTGAGAGCAGAATCAGAAAAAAGCAAAACTCTGCTAATCCAAAGTGACAGCTTGGAACAAGAGAAATGCAAGCTGGAGAAAACTATTGCCCAACTACGAGATGAACTCATACAAGTTCGAGAGTGAGTAGTAGTGGATGAAATGAGCAAAGCAATTGTAGTTTGCAAAATGAAAAATTTCACAAATTGCAGAGAACTCAGCAAAAATTACGAAGAAACTCATCAACTATTGGAAGAGAAATTTCACGTCTCCATAAAGAGTCAAAAAGTAGAAGCGCAGAACAAAGTAAAAATTCAAAATCTGCAATGTATTATTATTATTCTTTTTGGATTGATCAATAAAATAGGAAATGCAAAATCAGAAACAACTGCTTGAAGAAAGTATCCGTATAAAAGAATCTGAAAATGATGCACTTATTGAAGAAATCAGCCGACTGACCATTCGCAAAGGGGAATTGGAAAATGAATTGAAAAGAGCCAATTGGACAATCAACCAGCTTCAGAATGTGAAAATCGACTTCGAAACACAGTAGACCAACAACATCGGAGATATTATATTTCACTTGTTGAATATGAAAATTTTTTTCAGATTGAAAAAGCTTTCAGAAAGCAATGATCGACTGGAAAATGAACGACGCTATTTCGTCGGTCAGACAAAGAAAATGGTACTCGGCGTTGACACGTTGACCAGGGAAAATTCTTTGCTCAGTCAAGAATTGCAGGTTGAAAAAATTGTTTAAATTTTAATGAAAAAAAAATGAGAAATCTCCATAATTTCAAGGAACGCAATGGCCAGTGGCTACGTACCGAGAAGCATCTGCGAGAGGCGCAAAATGCGTGGTGTCGCATTGAACGCAAACTGACTTGGGATCGAAGCCAACTGACGGCCAAACTTGTTCAAGAAACTCTAAGAGATGCTCAAATTATTAGCAGTTAAGAATTGTTTTTTTCAAAAAAAAATATTATTTTACTCAACTGTGCTTACTTTGATGCAGATTACTTCAGTGAACAAATGGAAACTGCCCAGCGCAGCAGGCTAGATGAGAACTGCAACAGAGTGTCCAGTGATCATCACAAGCAGAACATACACGGTCGACCGAGAGAAAAGGCGAAAAGTTTCATCTGCAATGATTAATTAATTACAAAGCCAACAAACAACAAAGTGTAATGATACATATATCTATATAATAATATCCATCTTTTTAGCGATTGCCTTCGCTTGCTTCGCTAAAAGAAGTGAAATTAAAAAAAATAAAACAACATATCCATAAGCGTGTATCATTTTTATTTTCCCAATCCGGCTCGAAAATGATTCGTTGAATGCTTTTTCAAACGTCAACAAGTGTTTCGCAATGGCATGCAGTAGAAGTAGAAAAACTAAACAAGATCGAACAGTATACAGCAAACTGGAACCATTTCGAAAGACGAGAAATATGAAAATATACATTAAAAAAAAAGATCAAGCTGCTTTAAGATCATGAAAATTGTGAAATCACGATGAATGAAGAATTTTTTTTCTTTCTTTCTTTCTTTCTAAAAAAACATCTCTCACAAGCATGGTGCGTGACATTATTATACAAGTGTGACCACGAGTGTGACTACAAGTGTTCAAGAGCACAGCGGACGATTTTGGTCCCCACAACAAAACAGTTGATCAATCAGGACGTGGTCACTGTCCCGAAAAAAGTGTAAGTAAGCTAACTAAGCTTGCTGCTTGCAAAAAAGGAGGAAAAAAATTGATTTAAGTACGATAAATAGTAAGTAAAAAGTATGCAAAAACCAATGAAAGAGAAAGATTTGGTTTTCTTTCCCTTTTTCTGCACTGCATCACAGCTTTGAAGTATACAGTAAGCCAATCAGTGGGATGAAGATTATAGTAGTGGCGGCTTGTTCTGATCAATTTTTTTGCTTTTTTTTTGAAGACGGCAACAAAGTATAAAGTATAAAAACTACTGAAAAGAAAAATATTTGAGAAAAAAAGCTTCCGTTTCTCCCATACATAGCTTCGGATAGGTTCAACGGAAACGCGTGTAGCGCATTCCATCCTGCTCGGAAACAGTAGTAGCAGCAGGAGCAGCAGGTTCGCGGACTGCTTCAAGTTCGGCTCGATCCCAGCCCGTAGTTGGATTTTCAGCCGGCGTTTCTGTGGAATATCCGTTACCTGGCAAAACTCGAACCTAAAAAAAAATAAATAAGCAAGGAAAAGCATTGTTGTTGTTGCTTTTTGATCAAATACAAGTGAAAATATAATAGTGTTTTTGCAAGTATAATTTGGTTTTTTACCTGCCCCTCTCGTTCGTATCCTGGATTTTCAAACGCCACAGAACCAGCAGTTGCACCGTTTGTTGGTCGCTTTTTCAACTTAAGCAAAAATGTTGGCAAGAGGTAAGGCCGACGGGTGAAGTATACAGCCGAAAGTATCACAGCGAACAGTAAGAACAGTACGAAGAAAACGATGAACAAAACTCCAGCTGAAGACAAATGATTTCCATCACCCGAAGCTGAAAAAGCAAAAAATAAAACAAGAAATAGAAAAGCACAAATTACATACCGATGTAATCCCAGTGATCTGCATTTGGAAAATGATAACTAACAGTTGGGGAAAATGAAGAAAACCCGTTGTGATTAGCTGCAATAACGCTGATCGCATACATCGAAGACACGTTCAAGTTCGACAATATTGCAAACGGCTGTTCAGTGCGAACCTGAAAAAACAAAATATGCATACTTGTAGTGGTTAAAATAAAAAATTAACTTATTCAAATAATAAAAACAAACCTTTGAAAAATGCTCAGCACCAACTTGCTGATAATAAACAATGTATGTGGTGGCCATTTTGTAATTTTTCGGTGCTGCCAACCAGGAGACGTTCAACGAAACGCCAGAACCAGGTACAGGATCCACGTGAACATTGGTCGGTGGAGCTGGCATTGCACCTAAGTTGAGCACAACAACGTGAACAAAAACACACACACACCAACTCTACAGAAACAAACTACTCACGATGACCCTCTTGTACGCAATATAAAATCTCTGATGTAAATTTGAGACAGTCGAGATGCGGTGGCACTTCTTCAGATTGATGACAATAAGCCAAACACTTGTTCGGCACTTCAGCTGCGAAGCAACATGATCTATGATCCATTCCATCTAGAACATTCGATCATTGTTGCACAACTGCATCAACAAACAAACAAACAAACAAACATACCTTTCGCACATTGAAGCAGTTTTGGAAATTCGTTCATGCAATGCGGATTTTTCACATAAACCGAAACGTCAATGTCGACAGTGCAAGCTGACAAGCATTCTTCTTGAACATGCTTTTCTTGACAACAGCCTAATACAAGCAAAAAAAAACATTAATAAAATTAATACATTAAACAAAATAAATAATAAAAATCAATTTATTACTCAACAATGTCTTCGGTTCAGACGGCATGACCAATGTTTCCACTGAAAAAATAGCATCAAAATTATGTAGATGATGTTTTTTTTCACAAAATGAAAAATTTTACCAATTAAATATGCAGTCGCTTTGGCGCAATCAATCTCATTGCAAGCCAAACATGAATAAAAGCCAGCATCTGATTCCTTAACTTTGCTAATCTGAAAAAAATTTTTTTTTTAAAATTAAATTATTATTTTCAAAAAAAATAAATTTTTGTTTTCTTTTCACAAATTTACCATTAATGAAATGTTGAAACTGAACGGCGAGTCACTGTTGTCAGTGATGTAAGCGTAACGACCGCTCTCCGGCAATACAATTGTCCTTTCAGAAGAGTTGTGCTCGTGAACCCACTGGACCGTCATCATCGGATACGACCGCACGTAACAATTGAGTTGGGCGTTAGCACCGGCATACACGACCACCGGGTAGATGCTGGTGCTGACTACTGGTGAAACTGAAATAATTATTCACCAATGATGAAAAAAAGAATATAGTTTTGCAAAAACAAAAATACAAATTATATATATATATCAGTGAGAAATTCATACATCGAACAGGCAAGAAATGTCGCTTTTGCACAGTTTCTCCGAAAACACTCTCTCCAATGCACAACAACGATTTCAACGCATCTGAACTGCTAGCCGAATCGATTGTATACGTAGCTTTGTCTCGTCCGTATGCCTGTTAAAATTGAAAAAAAAAATATAATCAAAGTGTGCTCATAATAAAAAAAATATATATTAATTTCATTAAAAAAAACACTCACGACAACTTCATCACCCGCTTTCATCGTCAAATTGTATACCCATCCACTGCGCACAACGCAACTGACAACAATTGAACTCCCAATTTGGAAAGGCGGCCGCGGTACTGTAACGAATGCTAATTCCGTGGCTTCTTTACCTTAAAAAAAATGAAATAATTAATAATCGATGTCTCTTTCAATATTTTTTGATGGGAAAAAGCAGCCTCCTAACCTTGCCAAGTGGAAAATTCGACCGTTTCCGATGGAAAACTGTTTATACCTCGTGCCGTATCATAGGCAGTAACATAGACAACGTACACAGAATGCGGTTCCAAATCTTTCAACACTGCAGAAGATTCGTTCGTTTCAATCTAAGAATATATATATATATATATATATATATATATATATAATAGTTGGATTCTTTGTTCCAATTTTAAATTTCTCAACAACAATTATTATTATTATTATTTTACCTGATTCCAATTTTTCGCATCCGACTTTTTGTACATCACTTTGAAAATGTGAGATTTAATTGTGTTGCCCAAATAGGACAGGCCAGACCACTGCCAAGTAATATTGGCAGAGCCTTCATGATACCAAACTTTGTTAATAGAATGAGGTGAAAGTGGTCTATCATCGGAAACTGAAAAACAAATTATAATAATAACTCTGTTAGTTAATTCGGTTTTTTTTCAGATATCACATTTTGAACACAAAAATATAATACAAAGAACAAAAAAATACAAAATAATATTTACGTTTTCCACTTTCGCTGGATGATTCAGTTGTGAACGTGATGTGGTTGCTCGGCACACTGGATCCATATTTGTTCCAAGCTAACACTACGGCCAAATATTCCACAGACGGTTGCAAGGTGGTTATCACAATTGAAGTATCGGTAGTGTTGTGCTAAAAGAGAATAAAAATTCATTTGTAAAAAGCATCATACATACTGGTGACAAAAGAAAATTGACTAAATCTCAAATGACAACACTGGGGGGGAGGAAGACATTTACTTCAGAATAGATGCGTGAATTTTCTGAAATGATCACTTCGTAATGTTCCAACGGTACCAACTGTTCCGGGGGATCCCAAGTCAATTTTACCCAATTGTGATTTTCTTCAAGTAGACGCAAGTTGGTCGGCGGACCCGGTAGCCTCACTGCAAACAACAACAAGCTTCACTGAAAACCAATACCAAGAATACAAACAAAACAACAAACAATTCTTACAAACACCATGCATGCTGCATTTAGCTATGGAAGTTACGTGTTTGACACAAGAGAAGTGCTGACTGCCAATGTATTTTATTGGACCGTAGCAGAAATCTAAGCACTGATCAGGCACGTCCGCTTCGATGCAACATGGTCGATGATCTCGTCCGTCTGTTTATTCGTATTGAAATAATGAATCACATGTTGAACATCAACGATAACAACAGAATCTTACCGCCAGCACAGTCTACTATCGTTTTGATATCTTTTATACACTGAGAACCCAAATTGAACATATCCGCCACGGATACGTTGTAACTGCACAAGGTTAAGCAATTCTGCTCGACACCTTTCAACTGACAACATTCGGTGATATTCTTGACTGGAATGTGAAAATCCGGACGGACAAACTCTTCTGAAATAAAACTTTTCCCGCTCAGGAAAAATAATTCCAAAAAACCAACCAACCAACAAAACTCATTTTACCACTGGGACAACAATAACCGGAAGAATCATCCAACTCCGCATCCGTGCAAACAAAATACGCTGGACAATCGATCAATTTATCACACTTCACCACTTCACCATAAGGACCACGCAACGGCATGCCGGATTCGCAGAAATTGAATTCTACAAATAATACATTCATTGTCATCGTAAAAATTTTAATAATAATAATATTATTATTATTACTCTACATACCTTTGGATCCTGTAAAAAAGTCGATTACTGTAGATTTTAAACTAGTGCCGTGACTTGTGTGTGCCAAAACGTAAACGCTCACAACAGAATTCGGTTCCAAATCGATCAACTCGTAAGGACTGGTAGCGTGCTTGATCTTAAAAACCAACCAACTTGTGTAAATTGATCAATCAAAATCACTTTTTCTATTGTGAAGAAGAAAATTCTACACGTCAATGCATTTTCACTGTTCATAATGGAAATTTTTACAACCGCAAACCAAATTTCCCTTTGTATATTGTGTGCTATGCAAATCAATTACTTAATAGTTAGGAAATGCATAGAAAAGATAGAGTATGTTTTAAAAAAAAACAATGAACAATAATTCGTTATCGCTTTTATAAATTAGAGCAAACGCTGAAATTAAATATATGAAATAGCAGTATAAGTCGCACATTTCCACGTTATTGCACAATAAATAAAAAACCGTTTCAACGTACTTCGTCGTATTGCTTGTTGACACTATCTCGAACAAACAACGAATAGCTTTGCACATCGTCTGCATTAGTAACTGGAGGATCCCAAGTGATGATCGCCGAAAATGGACCTTGTTTCGAAACACTGACATTCTGCGGCGGTGATGGATGAGTGACTGAAAGAAGCAATATACAAATTGTTGTCCCAATCAACAATATTCTCCACTTACTGTATCCTTCTCTCAAGCACGAATAGATCGCGTGCATATCCAAGCTCAAGCAAAGTACACTGGTGAGACCAAGGTCCGAAGCGGTGCCGTCGCAAAGTTTCAAACATTCACCGCCGACGCCCTTCTGCTTGCAACAGGCGGTGTGATTTCGACCGTCTGAAAAGAAATTGTCGTTGTTGAAAATTTGTGCAAATTGAAATAATAATAATAATAATAATGCACGAACGGACGGCTACGGCCATTGGCTACTCACCGGCCAGACAAGGTGCCACGTCGGCAAATTCGCTGCGGCATGTGACAGCAATGCTGAAGGCGCTGAACGCCAGAGGAACTTCATTCAAATCGCACAGCTTGGAAATACACTCAGGCGAGACCAAATTTCGCTTGCAGCATCCGTACACATCGGGCAAACTGCTGTTCGAGTAGACAACTGAAACAGAAATTAACAAAACAACCAACAATCTCGTGCATCGACTTAGACTTCAATTTCTCAACGCTTACCTGCCTCAGTGGCAGCAGTTTGCTTGGATGTGGGCAAGCTGACGCCGAAACTGTTACTGGCCGTAGCGAAGACCAGATAATGCGTTGAAGCTTTCAAATTTTCAATTACCGCGCAAGTATCAGTTGTATTCACCTGCAAGTAACCCAGTGGGGAATTGGAAACGAGAACAGAAATAAACATCACATTAATATATATATATATATATATACCTCGTTGAATTTGTATTCACGGACATCAGTTTCATTGGTCAACAAATTATGCGTCATAATCAGCAACGATTGTCGTTTTTCACGGTGATGCAGAGCGGTGGAGTCGGAGAAACGATCCGAAGAAACATCGGCTGAATTGAAAGGATTAGTTCTGACCGTGGACAACGGTGAACCGTCCACTTCGTCACCTTCTCCAGTTAAAAATGGGATGCTTTAATGAAAATCAATTAAATACGGGGATAAGCAAGAAATAATTAATAAAAAAAAACAAAAAAACAACAACACTTACCCACCACCGAGGAACGGAAACCGTGGAACCTCTTGATAGCGAACAGTGTAAAAATCGACCGTATCTGCACGAATACGAGGCGGCTGCCAGCAAGCCATCAGTGCAGAGGAATTGATAGCGTTAACAGTCAACTTTTCCGGTGGTCCGGGAAACGGTACTGCAAAAAAAAAGAAAAAGAAAATCAAGTACAATTTTCATTGTGCGTGTTTGAAAAAGTTGAATAGAAAAAAAAGTAGTTGTTAAGAAGAAGAAAAAAACTCACGATAAGCTCTTTCGTAGCAGTCGAAAATTTCAGGCATCCAATAAATACAGAATTGATTTGATCGTTTCGCTTCTGTCATCTGACCGTGGCAAAATTCCCAACAAAACACTGGCACAAAATTAATTCTGCAGCAATGCACATGACTGACGTTTCCTTGAATTGCAATAATAAATAATTTTTGTGCACGCAACTTTTCACAAAAAGCAAGCAAGCAAAAAAAAATGAAAACAGTGCTCACCTCCTTCTGTGACACAGGAGAGCAATTTTTCATATTCATCTTCGCATGCAACCGGGTCGAATTTGTGCAATTCAATCATGCTCGGCTTGCAAAGTGGAAGACACTGCGATCGGACGCCCATCTTTTCGCAGCATTCTGAAAATTAGTTGTAAAATTGAAAAATTTCAAATTAGAGAACAGAGAGAAACAAAAAATCATATATACACGTACCTGAATGATCGAACGTGTAAAATCGTTTCGATGGAAGCAAACCGTACTCTGAGAAACAGAAACAACAAATCATTAATATAATTAAAATGAAAATTTGAAATGAATTATTTCACCTAAAATTTCCAAATCCATTTCCACATCATTGGAACCAGTCATTTGACAACGATAAGTGCCAGTATCTTCGTAAGTAAGATTTGTCAATACTAAAGTGTAATCTTCTGACTCTACAAAACAGGCGACAAAATTTTATTTATGCATTGATTAAACAACACTGTCAATTGAAAATAGCTTATTTCACCACAAGCGCAACAGGAATTTTCCAAACAGTACAAACCAGGAGCACAGAAAGGACCATCAGGATAGCAAGTATCATTGCAATCTGAAATTGATATGAAAAAAAAAAACAGAAAAATTATACAATAACTTTAAATAATTTTAAGAAAAGTTTTATGAAAAAAAAAATAATAATAACCTTTCGTATGATCTAACGTAATGCCGTGACGAATGTATGCTCTTCCGTCGTAACCGAAAACATCAGTTCCTTCAGCAATGAGCTTGTTGTCTTTGTACCATTTGACCTGACAATGAAAAGATGAAATTGAATAAATTTTCATTAAATTATTTAACATGTGGTAAAATGGATAAATTTCATAATTGCTTCGCTTAAAAAGTTAACAATATAATTAAAAATTGGCCATTCAATAAATCAATATAATTTATTAATGCGTTTGCTTGTTGGTGGAATACTACTGTGGAATAATTTGAAAAATTTTCCTCGCAATTATCGATCGATCCAAGCCATCTTAAGCAGTGAAGTTAATTGCTAACAGAAAAGAGGAAAGGGAGCAAAAAAAACACAAAAAACAGAAATCCACTAGAAACATCTGCACAGCTGCAATGTACTATCTACATCTATATCTATTATATATATAGGCTGGCAGATTTTTTTTTTCTCAATACGAAAATGCTAAAACAGATAAAACCAACAACAGTTGCTTGATTGTGCAATTGATGGAAGAAATATGAGAAGAATGGAAAAAAGAAAATTGCCCTTCCAAAAGTGAAATCAATTTTCCACGAAATTAGTAAGTAAAACTTTTATTTCTTATCCTACATCTATAATCTGACTGAATAACGACAGCTGTTTGTAGTACATGTGCAATGCATCATTTTGAAGAGTGTTCAAAAAAGAAAATTATTTTTGCTTAATAAATAAAAATAATCAAATTCTCATATCAAAAAAAAATCCAATTTACTTGATTGAATTACTGAAATTGAATAAATTACTATTACTCGATGAAAACACAGACCAGTGTTGCCAGATGAGTTGTAAAGAAAAAAAAAATTAATTTCCATAGAGATGACGATATGAAAATTGAATACAAAATTATTTGAAAAGTGGAACCAGCCGTGTATAATTTGAAAAACATTCGAGATTCTAATTTGAGCCAAATAAAATTAAAAAAAATCTGATAAGACCAAATGAAAATTTGTTGCACAAATGGAATCTGGCATTGCATGATGGGATCGATGGCAACTGTTTCAAAATTGCAACAGATGACAATTTTCTCCTCGCAAAAATTGCAAACAGAAAATTGACGACGACATTTATGATTCATAATTTGAAATTTTTTGAAAAATTAAACAAAAAAACAGAAAGAGAATTACCGTTCTATTTTTCGATACGCAAGTGTTTGCGTAACATTCCAGTTCAGTTCCAAAACCCGACACTGCCCTGATGTATGAATCTTCAGGGGACAAAACCATCGGCGTGTTTCCACTGCTTGTATGCCGGTCCCGTTGGGCCAGCCCGACAGTTGCAAAACCCGCACCCAGAAGTGTTACGGATACGGTCAGCAAAGCGACATTCATCGCGCCTAGAAAATGAAATATACATATTAAAAAAAACCAACATTTCAAATCAATCGATGGATGACACACAGACGAAATCTATTCAAAAATGTAAAAGAAGAAAATTGCACGTCAAACAAAAGAAAAAAGTTTGTAAAGTTCAAAAGTGGGAAAAAAATATTTGAAAGGTTAGCAAAATTTCAACGATCACAAAGAAGACGATAAATTCTTCTACATATGCATCTATATGTATGTGTGCATGGGGTAATTTCAAATTTTTCGTTGGCCCTCTTTCTGACCAATTGGAAAAAGCAAACAGCATTTGCAACCAGTACAAGTGAAATGCTGCTCACGTGTGAAATATGGATACGCCAAAGGCGAAAGCTCTGCGTGGTCATTTTCATTTTATTTAACAGCCTGAATTGAAAGTGTTCTATTCAACAATAATTCATTCAATTTGATAAAAATTTGTCCAATACCAACACTGAAATCGTATGCCAAAGTAGAAGTTTCCACAAGCAAGCTTAAAAATTATAAAATTTACACAAATTATTATACAGCATCTAACGCGAAAAAAAGTCAAAAAAACACAATTATGAACACTGATACCGGAATTAAGCAGAAAAAAAAACTGCATACAATTGATCAGACATGAATAGCAATAATAATAATCACCAGTTTTCATTTTCCAAACCTGACTAACTGCTGGGTGAAAAACTGATTTCTGCCAATCTGCATTTCAAGCATGATTGCATGAAACTAAGCAAATCACTTATAATAATTTTAAAAATACAAAAAAAAATTCATTTTTTTCAAAACTCTCTTTGATTGCAAGCAAAAAGTTGTTGACATGCTTAATTTGGTGAAAAATTTGCAAAATTTTCCAACCAGTTTGAACAATTCACAATTGCAATAAGCCATTTGTGAATTGGCAACCAGTGGAAAATTATCCTCCACCAATAATAATAACTTGACAGCATAAAGCAAAAATAGAAATGCAAAAAAACAACAACAACATCATTACATCTCTGCAGAAACAAGATTATATATATATATATAACTTCAACATTGGACGACAACATTAATTATAACGACTGCGTGAAATGAAAAATATGAAATAAATAAATATATAAATATGAAGTAAAATTTGCAAAATCAAGGTCATAGTTGTCATTTTCGAAACCGCTCCTTGGCCAGTTGAAATAGATGATAAAGCAGCAACACTGCGTGATAATATAACAACAATGCACAATATAAAAAAACAACAACACAATGCACCAGATCATGTTGATAAATTTGCATAATAAATAGCAACATTTGTTTAAACAGTGTGTGTGCAGCGGAAGCGTGAACAAAGTTAGCAAATATCAGAGCAATCGAGATGGAGTCACCGAAAGAAAGAAAGAGAGAAGAAACTGTTGTGATGCAGTAAAAGCGCAACGTTTGAAAATCAATTGAATATGAATAACGACGCTGCAACGGTTTGGTTGTTGGTTGGCAAGGAAACCAACAGGAATAAAAAAAAAAAAGAAGGAAAGATGAAGCTCGTCAAAAGCGAATGCTTTTTCACCAAATACTCACCACAGCCCTCCAGTTCTACTACCTTTGTGCTTGTAGAAAAAAAAATAATAAATAAGAAGATGAAATAAAAATTATAATAAAACAATAAATCAATGTCAATAATATAAATAGAACCAGCAATGGCAACACTGGACGAGAAGAGAAAATAACCGTGCAAATTGTCTGCAGCAAGTTCAAAATTACTAAAATGAACCTTTTTGTTTTATTGAATTATTATTCATATCTATTTCGAGATCAAAAACTTTGCAATTGTAAAAGTTGACCTGTTTTCAAGACTGTATCATCGTTGTCAATAGATTACTTATAAATCGATTTTCAAGTGAATTAAAAGAGAACATATCATAATAATGACAGCAGACAATTTTATCGAAACAATATTAAGAACGATGCGTGTCAAAGAAAAAAAAAATATTTGCATAATTTAAAATCGTCGAAAACACGGAAATACTTTTCGTCAAGCAAACATTGGAAAAGGAAAAATAAAAACGATGAACATCCTGTAAACTTTGGTGTGTGTTTATCCGATGAAAATTCATTTCAAAATTTACAATTAAGAAAAGTGAAAAGCAATGACAATAGCCAATCGAACGAACGTTCACCAACAACATTCTTTACACAAAGGAAAACAAAAATCAAATATTGAATTTTCAACAACAAATGAATAAAAATATGCTCCAATTATTTAATTATCGAAATTATTTTTTAAAAAAGAAAAAAAAATTTTTTTATTCATTTTTCTATAAAAAACAAAACAAAAAATTGCAAAATACAAGTCAACTGCTGACGATTAAACTAAAAATATCTCTCTCTCGGTGAGTAAATTTGAAAAGTGAAAAAAAAGTATGCATAAAAAAACAAATGTAAGTATTAAAGAATTTTCCACAAAAAAAATAAAAAATAAAATTAACTTAATTAAATTTTAAAACGACAAAACTGAGCGGTTAAAAATTCACCAATCGTCCACAAAAACTGCCAGCAGCAGCAGCAGCAGCAGAACACAAGAGTAGCACAATGTATGTGCAAGAGCATTGTTTCATGAAAATTAAGCGAAAACAACAATCAACTGGCTTTACAGGTTGGAATGGAAGAAAAATTGCCATTGTTTTTGTAGCAAGTGTTGTGAAATTCATTTTCAATCAACCAGTTTTAAATAATGAATCGAATTCAAGGTAAAATGCCTACACGTTATATAAGTTAAACCAGTTAAACAGTTGAGAATTATCGATGCCATAGTTGACTGAACTAAGCAATATGCCAAAAAAAAAGTTTAGATGTAAAATTTAAAAAAAAAATTCAAAAGCAGAATTAATTCCAAAATGCTTAAATGGTGGTAAAATATGAATAAATATATTTGTAAAGCATTTCATTTGTAAAGCAAAAGTGAAAAGATGAGCGAAATTGAAAAATGCAAATAATGCGATAATATCTGCAAATATCAAATTAAAATAGTTGAACCAACGCAGCAGCACCGACCACATCATTTCAGTGAAGTAGGGCGGAACTGGTCAAATTAATTGTCAACCTGAGCGCTAACACACACCTTCGTCCATCGCTTGAATATTTACTCTTCAAAAATTTTCACTAACGATGCCAACCAGTTGTCATAGAAATAAGCAGACGCGAGTGGAACTTGTTTTCACCGTTGACACGAAGGAAACTTTTGAAATGTATATAAAAAGCGTATATATATATGTTGTATACATCACCGCACACCATGCAATTTCATTGCATAAAATATTCATACAACAAGAGAAAACTAGCTAATCGACAAACTTGGTCCACTGAAAATAGGGAAAACAATATGCAACATGTTGCACGCGAAAGTACAATAAATTTTTATGGACGACGGATACGAAACTAGATTAAAGTTTTAAAAATTCTAAAACAATTCAAACATCATACGTTGGAAAAATAAAAATTGAATTTGACACTGATCATTTCCATACTTTACAGTAAGACAGAACTTTGTGATAAATTTCCAAACTCGATTAATTAATTAACGAAAACTGCAGATTTGCCTGACCACTGCTTCAAGATGACAATTAAAAGAAACATACTTCGCAATTTGAAAACCATACAAAACAAAGGCAAAACGCAAGGAGTGGAAAAAAATTTTTTTCAACAATGACAACTGATTTTGACAATTTGACATTTCATAAAATTCAACTTTTTCAACAAAATCTACCCTAATAAACACTGCTTTTCTTCTCAATTAATAATCATTGAAATTAAGCACCGCAATACAAATGATTGAAACGGAAACTTCAATTATAAGAAAATATTCATACCTTGTGAAAACTTATAATTGCTTCACTTCTTTTGTCTTTTCGTATTAGAAACCAAAAAATATACTGCGCTATGATGCATCAGCTAATATCTTTGGACAGTACAATTAAAATTTTTTTTTTCAAATTTCAAAAAGTAGTTTTCGCCGCAACTGACATACAGACTACAACTCTACTGTAGGTCATATGACAAGCAAGTTTATATTTTTTAAAATATCCTACAGTACACTACATCTATCTACTTTAGGGTGACGAAACATTTTAAAAATTTGCCAATGTTGCGTTGAAATTTAACAAATTGAAAAAATAATAAAATATACTTAAAACTTTGACAAAATATTAGAACAAAATGCAATTTTTTTAATAAAAATTTTGGATAAAAGGAGTGCAAATCAAGAAGTTTTCTTCAAAACTGCTTTGATCAACAATTTATTAAAAAATTATTTTTTTACCAGTTATCATTCATGAGATGCGCAATTTAAATTTTTATGCTAAACAAAGAGTTCTATCTTTATCAGTAATTTATATTAAGTGCTGAAAGTATGATTGCATGTTGCCAGATTTGCAGCAACTTTGCAATTAATGATTCATTATTTTTTAATAATTTTTAGGAAAATATTTGATGCTATTTTATTTTTGAAAAAAAAAAATTTTAATATAGATATGCAGACTTTTTAATTCATTACATTCATTTTACAATAGTTCATTTGTTGCATTGAACCTACTTTTTTTCTTTATAACATTCAACAAGGACTATTTGCTCATTTTCTCGTGTGTTGTATTGTTTGCTATACTTTTCAACAGTACATTACTAAAGTGATTCACGAAAAGCGGTCAGTATGAATTTTGTTTAAGTTACGCTATTCACTTACTTCTGTAGACATCAGAGGGCTATACAGCAGATAGTATTGTTATTTGTGTGAATAAGGAAATATTTGTTTATTTATTTAGGAGAATTTTGTAGAAGAATCATGGTCAGTGGTGGAAATAGCGATTTAAATCGCTTATTGACTCTTATTAAATCAACTGATATCACAGCTTCAAATGATGCCTGTTCCACTTTGAAAAGCATTATCAATAACGGTATATATTTTTATTTTTATTTCAACTGGCTTTTTATTGAATGAAAAAATTAGGAGATGGCATTATTTTGGAAATCTGTTTTAACGATTATGTGAAAACTCGATGCAAATCCACTTTAGACGTAATAACTTCCGTTAAAGAGCCAGTGGATAAAGTATGCAGCAGTTTATCTAATGAAATAGAGTGAAAGTTAATTATTAGCAATCTGTAATTCGTGTTAATATTTAGGCTTTGCTTGAGTGTATGTCGTCTGTTTTGAAAACGCACCCCTTCGCGGTTTTGGATATTTTGTTCATGATCGTGAAAAAATCTCCGGTGTGGATGCAACGCTTTCCAGAAAGCCCATTTTTTAATAATTTGACAAAGTTTGCCAAAGTAAATTTTCAGACTTTATCAAATGTGCTTTCACGTGTTGTATTTTTGTTTTGTTTCTAAAGCAAAGCAACGATATTACTTTTGTAACTGGTGCTCTATACGTGTTGGCTAGTTTGGTGCCGCTGCTTCCAAGTTTAAGCGCACATCTTAACACACTTTTTAACATATTCATGGCAGCAGCTAAACTGCTGCACAAACATCAAAGTGAGATTTGAAATATTTTTAAATTAATTAACTTATTTGAAGTAAGTCCTTCTAGACACCTGCATCGAAGGGCTTTTACAAAAGGCTGTAATGACTTATTGCCATAGCCTGTACGGTTTGTATCCTTGCAATTTCATAAGTTATACGCGTTCTCAGTTTGTTTCACAATCTCTGAATTCATCTCAGCAATCACTGTTTACGAAAGTTATTAGAGTAAGCAACTCACAATGTAGTGTACAAGTGTTGTATTGTGAACTATGTTTATTTTCAGCCCATACTGAAAACAATTACCCTGCATCCGCTCATGATTACAAGCACAAAAGCTGCCGAAACAATCAAAGACAGGTAACGTGCAATGGTTTCAAACGTGTAAAAACTGTAGAAAAGTATTTCAATGCAATTTATTACAATTATTCTAATTTTTAAACTGAAAGAAATTAACTTTCAGTTTTCTTAAATAGAACCGAGTTTCTTCTAAATAAATGTTTTTAAAGTAAATACATCTTTCTACAGTAAGAATTAGATTTTCAAGTAACTGTCAAAGGGTAGCTTCTTATTGGAATTTATTGAATAATTCATATTATACTGTTTAAATGATAGAGTTTATTTGATAACTATGTTTCCTGAAAATGAAAAAAATGTAGTTGGTGGTAGTAAATGAAATTGTGCGCAGAAAACTGAAATTGCATGCAAAGTTTCAATTTCTAGATGGATAAATAAAGAACCACACGACTGTTTTATTGAAAGCGCGGATGTGATTGTCTATCGTATGGATGATTCGACGTTTGATGGCATTTCTGCAGAAGGGGCGGCTACTTCTAACGAGAGCGCGCAAAGAGCATTTGAAAATTCAACCGACAGTGTCACCACGCCGTCGATTACCCATGGACTGCATTACAGAGGCAATGGGGGAAATTTGGCGAGACCGAGACATTCAACTAGCAGTAATCGAGGGCCTTATTTTGAGGAAGTCATCTGTTTCGATGGCGAGCTGGCAATTAGCCACGAGCATACGCCAAGATTGCGTTGCCAAACCACGCCTAGATCTGAGCACGAATTGTTGGTCAAGCGACAGAAAGCAGTGAAACAGTCCAAGAAGTTTTGGAACAAAACCGTGGACACTTCGACGTGCACAGCTACAGGTTCTTCGCTGCCTTGCACGCCGACGGGTCTGGGTTCCAGTGGCAGCTTTTCGTTCGGTTTCAACAATGACGACTGTGCCGGGACCAGTCATTCTTCGGCTGTTCAAACTCCACAGCTGCAGCTGAATCCAAGAAGAAGCTTCGGCAGTTCCATTTCCAAGCTGTTCCGACTGCCCCAACAAATGAGACCCCGCTCGCAAACCACAACTGTCCGTACGGCTACTGTGCGAAAAACTACCCCTCAAGGGAACACTGCCCCTCAAGGGGAGTTCACTTGTCCAAATGTTATTCAACTAAGTGAACGAGATGCCGACGCATTGGCGTTGCTGAAAAAAGCCGGTACTGAGCCAACCGAAATTGCCGAAGAAGCAAATGAGGAAGACTGCGTACCGGAACTGGCACAGCTTAACGTGACCAGTGGTCAGTCGCCCAAAGAACCAAACATCATCACCGCCGAATTGCCGCACTGTTCGTCGATCAGCAGCTCTACTGGGAACGTGTTCTCTGGCAAATCATCCTCTTTCTTCGGTCCCCATCATCGTATGCACAGCATTACCAGTGCCGGACAGCAGCAGCAGCAACAACAACAACAACAAGTACGGAAACAGACCCAGCTGACAAGTTTGAACTGTCCGGCATTTGATTCTGCAGTAACGACCACACGCTCGTCGTTGTTGGCCAAAGCCGAACATGTAAAGAACCAAGACAAAGCTGAGAAACGGTTGCCAGGTTTTATGCAGAAACGTTTCTCATCATCTTGCCCAAATTTGACTGCCATCACTGGCGACAAGACGGCCCTGAACAGCGCAATGTTGAAAGCCCTTTGTTCCATGTCGCTTTTTTTCCCAGGATTTTCTCCCCAGTTCATTGAACAACAACAACAAAAACTACAACAGCAGCAACAGCTTGAAATCAACAACAAAGTTGGTGAGAAAGGAAGCGTCTTTTACATTCACGTCAGCAATTCATTATAATCATTTAGTATTTCAAATTTAAAAGTGATATTTGCTACAGATTTTATTTCATTTAGATGCAATCAGAAAATTGCAGTTAGCCGAAGAAAAGTATGTTGATTTGAGTGTTCAATTACATTTGAAGATCATCCAGCGTTCATCCAACGTAGAGAAGAAATCTCCTGATGTAGTTGCACAGAAAAGCGGTGAAACAGAACCCTCATCAGATGAGCTAGATGAAATATCAATTTTGAAGACGAAAGCAGAATTGCTTGAATGTGAACTGAAGTTGGAACAATGCCGTCGAGAACAACATGCTAAGCGAAATCGTCACCTACACGGTAAAGACTGGGAAAAATGATTATTCTTCACAATCAATCATTTCTAATTTATATCGTTTCATTTAAAAATTCCCTCGATCTCACTTGGATTCTATTCTTCACTTCTTAACAACTATGATATGCATATATATATATATATATTTTGTTATTTTCTCAGAACGGATCAAACATATGACCTCGCTAGAACAGCATTTACAAAGCAAAATGATACAAGTGCGTTGGTTATTTCACGAACGTTCCATGATCAACGAGTTCGTGACTAAGTTAGAGGATGAGAATTTACGCAATACAGATGCGTTTATAGAAAAAGAAAAAACGTGGTTGAAGAAATACACTCAACTGAAACAAGTATGCGTCTGTGCACCACGTCTGAGTCATGCAAATATAACATGATTGCTTTTTGTTTGAGGAAAATCGAATATTAAAAAACGACATTGAGCTGATCAAACGTAGGATCGGTTCAATGAATGAAAAGAAGCAGAAGCTTATTCAACAGTTGGAAAAGTCAAAACAAGAGTTGAAAGAGATACAGCTACAAGCAAAGCAATGCGAAATGACTGCCCAGTCGAGTGCATTGCGGGAGAAAGGTTTGCTGTTGACCGTGCAGAAGTTGCAAGATCGAATTTGCAATCTGACCGAGCAATGCACTGAAATGGAGAACTTAGAGCTTGAATTGCTTAAAAGTAAAAAGCGATTAGCCGACGTTGAATGCATCGCCCAAGAGCAGAGAAAGCAAATTGACCAATTGGAAGAGGAACCTGGCAAATTGAGTGAAAAGCACAAAGCTGCGTTGGATGAAGCGGAAGCTCTACGCTTGCAGATAATTGAAAAAGACCGATGTATTGAAGACCTGAGATTTCAGCTTGCCAAGCGACGGGAACTGCACTGCGAAAAGATCGGCGAAATGCGTAAGAAGTGCACAGAATTGTGCAATGTTTCCATCAAAAAGGAATGGCAGATTTTGGATTTGCACAAGCGATTCACCATGGCGACTATAGATCGCAGCAGAGCCGCTACCGCTTCTACTTCTACTTCTTCTTCAAGCAGTAAAGCTGATCGTACCCGTAATTTGATCACCATTCCTCAAAGAATGGCCAGATTTCCAGAAAGCATCTCTGCAGAAGATAGTTTCACGGATGATGACACGGACAATATGACCGATTTGCTCTCTACTTTATCCAAATTGACAGCCGAATTCAAAAATATTCCCCCACCTGCTACTGAAAGAAGCGATTCTTTCCATTGAATTCAAAGCCGACATATTTACCTCTTTATACTCACACATGCACATAGCGAGTTTCTGTTTTTATTGAATAAAATCTAATGTGTTCCCCGTTATTTATTTACCATATTTCAGTTCAGTTTATAAGCTTAGAAAGGATCTCTCTCTCATTCAATGACAAATTCCAAATTTTGAAACTTTGTTGACTCATCAAAAAAAAATAAGTGAAAGATATAACTCACAATGCTAGATGGATGCTTCGGCGCCTTTTGCAGGCTAATCTGTCGAGTGCGATCGTGATGTCAACTTCACCTAAATTATCCTCATTCATTCCATTTCCGCTTTGCGACGCCTCATCACGCTCAGTATCATTATCCTCTAGTAGATCAGGAAAAAACGCCAAGGATAATTGCTGCTAAATTTAAAAATAATGACATGCAATTTATAAATGGATAAATGAAAAAAACGTACCACAGTAATGCATATCTTGCATTATCTTCCAGACGTCAAAAGAGCACCATATGCGTCAGTCTTCCTTCATTTTTACATAAAAATGAACTTCGCGGTTGCCAAGGTGGTACTATCTTCTAATTGAAGTAGTTCATTTCTATTTACGTGCTCAACCACTAGTTCCAACAATCGTCGTTGATAATCATCTGTCTTGATTTTCACCTTGTCTGTATAATTACAAGCGCTCATCAACAGCTCCATCGTTTCTACTTGAATAAAATTATATATATAACACATATATAATAAAAATACATAACTTTTTAGATTAAAAAATTACCAATTATCAAACTATTTACACGGCCAGGATTGCGTATAATTCCACCGCGATATAAACTTGACCAGCAAATATTTTTATGATTAGAAATTTCATCATTCTCCCTGAGAATAATGATTTCACTAATAAAATTATATTCTTTATATTATTCTTAAAACACTGAAACTGAAATACCACAGGCATCGCACAAAATAAACAACAGCGTACAAAATTAATGATCAACAATACTAAACTGTTCGATAAAAAAAAATATAAATGCATATTAATTACCATTATGTCGATAGTGTATTGATATAATTTTTCCTTTTCTTGAACAAAAAACAGATATAATACGCTACTTCAATAAATACCGTCACGTTAATGATAATTAAGATTTATTTTATTTGTACTGTACATTTGAATAAATTTCATTTAATCAGTTTTAATGTGCTACAAATTAAAACACAAGAAACCTATTTTTGTTTATTAGTTTTAGTTGTTAGTTATTTTCAATAGCTTTCCTGGCCACAGGCGCATTATTATCTAATGTTGTCTATGTTGAAATATTAGCCATTTGACAAAATGTTCATGACATATTGAGAAAAAAGGTAGATAAATTTGCATGTCAGATTATTTTCTCATTTCATAAATACAAATTTTCAACGGAAAATCTGCAATAGGAAAAACAATCTCGCAAAATAATCAATAGCAGCAATTGTAACGCTCTCAGCATTCACAAATTATTTATTTTCAGTAATACAGGCACATCATTTCAAGCACCAATTCATCTCCAAACAAGCACCCATATATAATACAACAGCAACACTAATAGCTATCTCAGTTTTGTATCCTGATTTTCACCTACAAAGTGCGCTGCATCAGCTTGAATGTACAAGCTAGACTTATTCACTTAACATTCACAAATAAAATACAGTTTGCATTAATTCGCAGTAATATTAACTGAATTTTAAAAGAAAAGCCTAAAATAACAAGTATTACGCGTTCAGTTGTTGCCATGACAACGGAAACAATTCATTCTTCATCAACACACCTTACCAGCTTTCACAGCACCGTTATCCAAAATGTTCACATATATAAGCAAAAAGGTGAGTTCCAAAAGTGCAGTTTTAAATTTCAAAATATTCAGCTTTCCTTAACATTTCATAAAAAAGAAAATTCAAGCATTTACAGGTTACAGATTCATAAATAAATACTGCGAATGTTATGTTGCTCTGTTGCTGTAGACAAAAGTATTAATGTAAATAAATAGGGATGAGATAGTATCCTATAGTTTGTATTTTAAAATAATTTCATGTTTTCGAAAAAGCCATTTCGTGTAAGAGATAATTCTCTGAAATAACTGTCTCAGAAGATGCTTTACAAAAACATGAAGCTATTAGCTATCACTTTCATTAAATAAATTTTTTAAACATTTTAATTGCAATTACGAGAGCTATTGCGGTCCATATTTTAAAATATATTTTCCATTACATCAACATACTGTAAAATGTACAGTATAAATGTTATTTAAGTAAAAAAAAAGTTAAATTCCCCTAACAGTATAATTTAACGAAACTTAATAGTGTAAAAAAAAGAATAGGCAAACTCAAAATGTGCAATTTATATGATTAATTCAGATTTCAATTCCCAACAACACGCAACTAATGTGCATCAGCTGGAACCATACGGACGATTATATTGCTTGCGGAGGTGACCGTGGATTGTTGAAAGTAATTCAATTGAGTACATCAGCAAAACAATTGGATAACACCGCCACGGGACAATCGGATATTGCACTGAACCAAACTCTCGAAGGACACAGCGGTACTTCATGACCATGCAAAACAGTCTGCACAAAAGTATTCTACATATGCCTTTCTATTTTCTAGGCTCTATTAAAGTTATCGTGTGGAATGAAAAGCATCAAAAATTAACAACTGCAGATGATCGAGGTTACATTAATGTTTGGGTACTGCACAACGGTATAGGAATAATAAATTTTTGCTTCCTTTGTTTGCACATATTTATTGGAAAAATTGAGTCCAATTCAGGCATCTGGTATGAAGAAATGATTAACAGTCGAAATAAGTCAACTGTAAATAGTATGAAATGGAGTAAAGATGGAAACAAAATTTGCATCGCTTATAATGACGGTATATGTATTAGTGCTGTTGATTTATGTTGTTTTGTGCTCAATTATTCAAAGTTTTCCTACAGGTATGGTTATTGTTGGTTCCGTAGATGGAAATCGACTGTGGAGTGCAGAGATCAAGCACAACATTGTCGCTGTTGAAGTAACAATAAACTGTCAAATATTAATAATTGAAAATATAAAAGAAAAACAATTGTAAAATGTGTGCATTTTTCCCTTTCCAGTGGTCTCCAAGAGATAAACTAATTCTCCTGGGTGCTTCAAGTGGAGAAATTTACGTTTACGATTGTAAAGGGAACTTCCAGGTAAAGTGATTTCATTGATAAATTAAAAGAAAATACTGGATAAAATATTTTTACAGTCAAAGTTGAAAGTTCCTGTTGCACTAAATCATCTTGAAAATCAATACCTTGTAAGTATTCAATGGTCAACACCGAGATATGACTTGACTTTCGCATCTCAACAACGAAGTTTGGCAATCATCTTCCAACAAGGCTATCTTCAGTTAATGCTGAATGAACGTGACAAAGGTAATTATTTCATGTTAAAAATTTAAAGAAAAAATTAAATTAATATGAAACAATTTTGTGGCAGAACCAGTCAGTGCTAATCTTCCTATTAGAGTGATTACGGCCAAGTGGAATCCTTCTGGTACTGTATTGGCACTTGTAGCTGAAAAGCCAGAACTTCCTACTGGTGAACGTAGCATGATCTACTTTATCAACTCTCTGGGGGAGGTTGGTTTCTTCCTCCTGGCTATTTCTGTTTTCTACTGTATCTAATTTTCAGCCTATACACACGCTCAAAGTACCCGGTACAGAAGCCAGAAGCTGCAGCTGGGACAGCGCTGGTTTACGCCTAGTTATAGCTGCAGATTATTCAATTATACTAACCAATATTCGCATGGAGTACAAGGTGCAAAGAAAAAATACATTTCTACCTGACTTAACCAATTTTTCATCTTTCCAATTTAAATTCTCTTCTTTTTCAGTGGAAATATTTCTCAGATACAGTTGTATATAGTTTCATCAGTTCAGAAAGCAAAGATACTTGCATTGCTTTTTGGGATACAAAGTCGAACGAAGTTTGTTCTCAAAATATAAAAATTAAAATAACAAATAATTATCAATATAATACTATATTTCAGGTTCATTTCAAGCATGTTAAAGAGTTAGATTTCATCGACGCATGCAAAGAGTATGCATTGATTGTGCACAGCTGTGAAAAAAACGCAAACAAAGTATTTTGTTTTGTTTTTTTGTTGTGGAAATTTCAATAATCTGCTAAAAATATTGTTTATCATTTAGTATTTTTTACAAGTATGCAAAGGAACAGGTAGTCCAGTAGATTTCACAACCATTGATTGGCGTGTACATTTTGCTACAATGAATAATCGTTGTGTTGTGGTGGCGGATACGGATCGCTTCAGCGTTTGGTACTTCAAAACTATATCACAGGCAGATGATTTACAAACTTTCTCCTTGCGCAAATCATCCAGACAATCAGAAAAACGAATGTAAAAAGAAATATTTCCCATTTTCTACAACAATAATAATAATCATGACAATTCTTATTTTTTTTTGCAGAACTTATCAAATTGATAACGCTTCATTAGGTGCGGCAGTGGAATATACTGGACCACCTGATAAAGTAAGCTTATTACCAAAAAAAAAAGATTCTGAAACATTGTCTATTTTTGAAAAGTGCAACTTTCATACGGAACTGCTGTGCAAAAAGTATCAGTATAAAAAATAGATATAATTTATGATAAAGCAGTTGATAATAATTTTAACTAGAGAAACCTGCAGAATATGAATGATAAATGTTATTTCAGAAAACTGTCGACTCCATCTGCTGCATCCACGCTACTGACTCACTACTTCTTATTGTAAAAACATACATCGATTTATTGAGAATTATCTCTTCATAAATATTAATTTTCTTTTTAAGGCCAAAAAGTCAGGTCAATTATGCAAATACAAATTTCCATCATTGTTGGTACTGAAGCCAAGCAAACTGAAATCGAGACCAACAAAAATGACACTGAATTGTACAAATACGTACGTTTGCATTGTTTCTACATTTGTAAGAATATTTTAAAAAGAGCAGCTTAACAACAATTAGGACCCTGGCTTACATCGACTCATCCCACGTGCTCCGTCTGTTCAGTTTGACAAACGATAGTAATGAAGTGGTTGGCTTTGAACGACGTGATGTATGGGATTTCAAATGGAGCACGGTAATATTTCACGTTTAAATTAATAAATATATATATAATTTTTTTTGATTTATCGCTTGATTTTTAAGCTCGATCCAGAACTGCTTGCAGTGACAGAAAAAAATCGATTATGCATTTTCAAAGGCACCAAAGCTGAAGTTGGAGAATGCAATTTAACAAAGACAACTTATCAAATTATGGATAATCTTGCTTTTTTGCAGGAGCCGATACTTTTCAATGCTCGAATGTGCGAATTGAGTGACGTGGCGTTGCGTGCTATCTATTTAGACGATTTGATAAAAGATCAGAAGCCCAACAGTGCTGATTATTTCTTAGAAATTAAAACACAAGTAAACAAGCATGATTATTCAACTTTAATTAATGCAAGATGCTTGTTGTATATTCAATCAATCACTTTTGCAGCTTTTGCAAGTTGCAATCAATTTTGCAAAACAAAAACAATTACACCAACTTGCCTCTTTTGCCGAACAAAATTCACATCCAGCAATATGGTATGTTGAACCATTCAATAATTTCTCAAAATTTGAAATAATTATTCAAATTAACATCCAACAGTCGTCTGTCTATGATTTACAGTTTTTCAAATTGAGCTGAACGCATTAAACGTTTCATTGAACGTCATTCTGTACGCATGTATTTTAAATATATTAAGGAAATTACTTGCCGAAACAGCGATGCTAGAATGCAATTTGGAATTAGCCGAATTAGCTTTCATCAAGCTGCTCGATTACAACAGTATTCAATTTCTGCGTACGTTGATCACAATTTCAGTAAGCATTTTTTGGAGCATATTCAATTCACACTGGATGAAAATAAAAATTGATAAACTTATTGAACAGGATGAACAATTGAAACGGGCTGAAATTTTATCATTTCTCGGTGACCTGGAACAAGCGGAAAAAATTTACATTAACTACGATCGCATGTAAGTGCAGTAGTTTGCTTGTTGAAATTTTGAATACGTGTTTAAATAATAATAAACCGCATCGTTTTAGTGATTTAGCAATTGCTTTAAATCAAAAATATGGAAACTGGACACGCGTTGTAGAACTGCTACGAGATGATGTTGGCGTAGAAAATGACACAAGGCTGGACCAAGCTTACAACGCAATTGGAGATCAAATGGCCGAAAGGAACAACTGGGAACAGGCTGCTCATTATTACGAACTGGCACACGCGTCAGAAAAGCTCATACAAGCTTATTATTTATTGGACAGATTTGATGATCTCAGAAAGTTGGTCGATTCATTGACTGACTTCAATGCTTTGAAAGTAAATTTTTTTTTAAAAAATAATCTAATAATGTAAATAAATGTGCAAAAAATAGAATGTGCCAGATGAATATTATCTTCTGTTGTTGTTGTTGTAGAAAACGGCCGTGCTATTCTCCAGTGCAGGATTGTATAATGAAGCAGAAGTTGCTTTTCTGAAGGTAAATTTCTCTTGTGCAAAAATGAAATGTTGCTGAATTTTTGTTGAAATTTTTTCATTGTAAAAAAATTTTTTTTTTCTAATTCAGTGCAAAGAATGCGAAAGCAATAATTTGGAAATAAGCAATCTTTCCAAACAATTGACCAAATTAATCAAATCGCACACTCAAAATCAAATCATTGAACAATCAAATGAAATAATTGCTAGCAAAAATATTGTCCAAGTAGTTGATGCAGTTCGCTCGTGTCAAAAAGCTGGTCGATATCTGGAAGCGGCAAAATTGCTCTACCAAGTAAATCAAATCAATGGAAAATATTCTCAATTTTATTTCCACCAAACTTATTAATGTTTAATTTATTATAAATATAAATTCTACACACTTGCAGTTGGCAAAAATTGACACCGTCAAAACTAGTGGACTGTCAATAATGAAACAAATACACGTTTTGATTGCCCTGCTAATCGAAGAGTATAAAAAAAGGTTAAAAGTAAAGCAAAGTTCAAAAAAAGACAAAGATAATCAAACAAACAATGCTATTCTGAGCGATTTACTTGAAGATGAGAACAAATTGGAAAATTCAAATCTGATTGAAAATGCTTGGAAAGGAGCAAAAGCCTACCATTTCTACACTCTTGGACAGCGATTCCTTTACAGTGGTAAGTAGAAGAAATGCAAAATTTTTTCCTCTTAATTCTTATTCAACATTAGGTGATTTGCATACTGCCCTCAAAATAGCAAACTACTTGTGCAATTTTGAAGACATCATAAATCCTGTAGAAATTTACAGTTTTCTAGGTAAAACAATCAATTTCAAAAAAAAAACAACTATTTATAATAATATTTTAAATTTTAAAAGATTAATGCAAAATTTTCAGCTTTAACAAGTGGCCATTGCGGACAATTTGCTACGTGCAGCAAAGCTTTCGTAAAGTTGGAAAAGTTGACGTCGTCGAATAATACTTTCGCAGGAGAAAATGAATACGAAAATTTAGCTTTTCAAATTTTCAAAGAGTGAAATTTTATCGATAAAACTGTAATATTCATCATAAAATAATACATTTTTTTAGACATGCAATAAAAGATTCAATTCAAGATACATTCCCATGTCCAACTTGCTCATCAGAAATTCCTTTGCATCACACTGTATGCAACAATTGTGATCACTCGTTTTCGTTGTGCATAGTTAGTGGAAAAACACTATTAGAACCATCAGAAATTTGGACTTGCAGAAGATGCTGCCAATTGGCTGATAAAAAATCAATATCTGACCTTTCCATATGTGTACTCTGCCACAACATAAATGACTGATTTGAACAATACAGACACCATCATATTTATACTTGTTAAAAGATTTTATGAATTGAACGAAACTTCAGTGTTACTAAAAAATGACTAAGTAAAAACGAAAATATGAGTTAACTGATTAATTAATTGCTTAAAGTAATTAACCGAAAAAGAAACTAGATATGTTTTGTGACTAAAACTATATAATTAAATGTATGATAACCTAGGGTCTGCATATGCAATCAGGCATCAGAAAATATTGCGAATACTCAGTAAAAACAAGCGAAACGTGTATTTGCATTTGTTTAGATGCTAAACATTACAAAAAGACCATTATCCTAAAACAATTCAGAACCTGCCACCAATAACTGCGTAAAAATTTAAGTTGATTGCAGCTATTAAGTTGAAAAACAGTAACAACACTACGAATGTACTAAGCAGAGAAAGTAAAATGCTTTGAACAACGTTGAGCATACATTATGAGCAGAAAAACTACAGTGAATGAAACTTAAGATCGAAACAATCCACAAAAATGTCAGCAAAGCATATTTACAAGTCAGAGGACAAAATAGCAGAATTTAATATAATTATCATATATGAAGTAAAACATAAAGTCATAATTTTAAACTGGACTTCATAAACTTATGTAGATAACAAACTATTTCACCTTAGCCAGTAATTTTGTTTCACTAAAACGTATTAAACTGGAAACTTCATCTCTAATAATTACATCGCAGAAAGTTTTTTAATTTATACCTGTGAATCAATTTCACTGTAAACATTTATAAAATGTAAATCATTATCAACAGAATTTCATATTATTTCAAGAATTACGCGCAACGCAGTTTCATTCAGCCAAACAAAATTCCCAAAATATATGCTACGTAATATATATAAGTCCAACTTACCAAAAAAAGTTGTTACACTAACGTGGTTCACATGATTACATGATTAGCAGAAGATATCCGCAATTCTAGTGATCAAATCATCAGCATTCGCAGCGATAACGTTAACATAAACCTTTTCCATTGGCCACTTTTTGTAAATGTAAACCATAGTTTCTCGAAAAAAAAGTTCTCCAATTCATTTATGCATATAATTCTAAAAAGACAAAATATCAAATAAGCAGTTTTATAATATTGCAAATCTGTTACAAACGACATTCTGAACAATATTATGAATTTACAACTCACATTCCCAACAATATTATGAATTGAAAATACTATTCATAATAATATTTCCCATTCAGAAAAGAAGAAATGAAACAATCGCCCATGAGGTGGAATCGAACCACTTCGGCTGTTAACCGACTACAGATTTGAAGTCTGCACTCTGACCATCAGAGTTCACCGGGCAACCGAAATTTGTCAAATTTTGCAATATATGTAAATAAATTCTGTTCATAAATGAAATCATGACAAATTATTATAACATGAAAAAAATAAAAAATACATTGATTGTTTAAATAAATAAACATTTTAAAAAATAAATAATCTTCGGAATTATGGGAAATGATAGTTACAACATAGAAATATAGCAACCACAATCTAAATTTCTAAAATTATTTTACTGAATTTACTGAATGCAATGCATTTTAATTATTATTCATTGTTAGTTTCTGCTCTATTGGGTAAATATTGATGATGTTACGTGAAACACTTTTATAAAAATCATGAACAACAAATAAGTTTAACATAGGCGG
Source organism: Trichinella papuae (assembly GCA_001447755.1). Classification (NCBI taxonomy): domain Eukaryota; kingdom Metazoa; phylum Nematoda; class Enoplea; order Trichinellida; family Trichinellidae; genus Trichinella; species Trichinella papuae. The sequence goes on along the minus strand of JYDO01000129.1, from coordinate 95,050 downwards.
ATTATCAGAAAAAATTACCATCGAATATATGAATTTCGACAAATAATTTCATTGATATTTGATGTTGAAAACCAATTGGATCGCCAAAATTTGTTTTTCTTTATTTTGAAAAAATGATATTTCATTGTTTATGTAACTACTAATTATCAAAGGTTGATACTCATTAGACACTGTATTATACTGTATTGTCCGTTATCGCATACTTATCATTATTACTTATTGCTGAGTATGTGGTTACTAATTCATATTATTTGCATTTTGACGTAGAATACGTTTTGTTGAATAGTTAATTAATTTTCATTTTCTCTTTTTTCAATATTAACACTTTAATGATGAGTAATAAATTTTGAAGTGGATTTTTTCAATTATCTGATACTGCCGACAGCGAGCTGAAGTACTACAAATAACAATTTCCAAGCTCAGTGAAATGCATTAACTCTGTGCAAGATCAAAAATTAAAGCATTCATTAGTAGTAGTAGTAGTAGTATATTTATTGATCCTTTGGCATTGCATGTTTAATTCGAAATGCATTTTGCTTAGAATTTTTCAAAGGGCAAAGTTGAGATAGTTTCCGCTGCAGTGGTGTTTTAATTTAAACTGAAATTCATTTAAATTTCTTTAGTTAAGTTGTAATTACAACCTGCATCATCCCCTATGGAAGATCATTTATTTCATAAATATCTTAAGTAATCATTTTGATACATTGATTCAAGTTCAGCAATTCATGCAGATTTTGATTTCATCAGTCGCACATTTCAAAACGACAATTTTTGGAATACATCATTTATAAATTGAACTAAACACTTTGCTGCTTAAAGTACATTCTAACGCATACATAAGCTAAGAACGGTAAATTTCTCAACATTTCACATTCTACAACGTTTCAGCTTCTGGGGCATTTAATTGAAGAAAATAACAGAAAATTCAGTTATAAAATAACCTGCATTTTAAACAGTAAACTAAATAAATGAAAGTAATAAAGTAAATTATAAACACAAAGTAATGTAACCAGAAGAAAACAAGGCAATGCAGGCTATGTGGATGATTTAAATTTAAACATCGTCACCATCGTACATAGTTCGAAAATTACGAAACGACTTAAAAGAACTTCTTGCCTGGGAAAAATGCGTGTTCAAATTGCGACCCATGTCTTTTCGTACATGAAAGCAAAACTGAATCAAGTAAACAAGCAGATGAACAAAAGACATCAAGCTGCATCCTAACCAAAGACCAACCTGCCCACCGATGCCGCCGATAACCATTTCCAGAGTTAGCACAGTCTTTTCTTCAATCTAAATGATATTTGAATTTTCATTCCTGTTACATTTGAAAACAATGATTATTAAGCCATTGACTAGTAACGTGAATGATTTTTTTGGAATTTGTCAAATATCACCATTTTAGCAATATAATCTACTGAGTTTTCTCTTGAAAATAATTAATTTTTCTTAGAAATAATGAGCAAAATATATATATATAATAATAATAATAATAAACCTTTTCAATAATAAAATTCGGATATGCCATAATAATTATAAGTTTCTGCTCTTGCGCTTTTGATTCACACTTCAAGTATTCAGCAGAACGTCGTTTAAATTTTCTATTCCGGCTTAATCCCATAAATGTGATAGTACAATCAAAGCGAGTTTCATAGCACAACGGTTGGCAATTTTTCTGACAATCGCTGATCAACTGCTTAATGGTCACGTTCCTTGTCGAAAGCAAACGTTCATTGCATTTGTACAGTTGAAGCGGTGTACAAACGTTAGTCATATTTTTGAAATTGGTTTCGGAAAAATGAGCATCCAAACAACCACACTCAGCCAATGTTTGCTTGTTGTTGCACATGAAATAACAGCTCGCTGAAGAGGAGACCGAATCTGAAGTCAAACAGCCACCTTTCCTGCTTTCCAGACGTTCGTATACAACGACCGACAAGCCAAACTGCAAGACTCCATTGATGGATGAGACCAATGTATGCAAATTGGAATGCCAGGACGGATGGCCAATTTCGAAGGCGAATGCATTTACGAAACCAGCATAGTATGTTATGCCATTGTACACATGTTCCTCGGCTGGAATCCTCAATTTCAATATTAAGCCGCCATCCATTCCAGGTACGTTCTGCGTGAATTGACGAAGACTTATACAAGTTCCCGTATAAGGATGCGCGATTATCCTGGACTGTCGACAAATGTGGGGCTGGTTCGAACTCACAACCAAATCTTCACAAGTGAAACTCACTTGACGCAATATCTGGTCAAATGTAAGATTTCTGAATTTCAAAAAATTCACCAATTCCTCCTCAGTTGAATTATGCATATTTTTCAAGCAACGTAGACGCCATTTTGAAGACAAAAAGTTACAAATGATAAAATCTGATAACTCATCTGATATGTTCATCATTTTCAATTTGGTCACGTTTGGTCCACCCAGATGGCAGATGGCCAAGTTTGGCAACCACATGCTGCTGTTCCATTCGGTTGTGAATGAAGTCGCTATTGGATTTTCCATATAATTGGTAATAGTTTTCACCGAAAAATACACTGACGTGAACGCGGCCAAGATGAACAATAATATCCAGAGGCTCCTTTCGCATGGCTTTTTTGAATAATGTATATTGCGCAAACCCTCGAATGAGGTCGTTTCCAAAAATTGTATCCACGAACGTTTTAGCACTTTCTTCTTAAAGCTATTTCGTTTCATTCTTAACGTTAAAATCAAACCAGAAATATGTATTTAAAAACCTTTCTTCATCAATGAATAACAGATGAACAATTTATTTATCAGAACAACGACCACAGATTGTAAATTTCCCTCCCAAGAGAAAAATACTAGACAATTTGAGTATCAATTAGATTGAGTATTTTTTGTGCTTGGTGCTCTTATATCAAAGGTTTAGATTTTATTAATTAATTCTTCAACTGACTTTGAGAACTATACTTTTCAAGATTAATTTTCCAATGATCATACAAATTCACATTTCAATTTAATTTAAGTAACAAAATGAAACAGCAGTTGCTATATTTGTTGTTTATTAATTTTTCTCTTCAACGTGAATTATTATGAACTGGAATCATAAGGATAAAACAGTAGATAGCTGAAAGCTCAGTTGATAAATTTAATAATGAAAAGTAGATTCCATTTTTAAAATATGATTTTAAGCAAAATATGCTATTATTAGATTTTGCAAAAACTAGTCAATTAAAGAAAGTACCACATTAAGAAAAGTTTTACAAACACAAACACACAAATACTATTAGCAACACACACTTTACATTGGCATTTGCTATTCTGTTTTTGATTCAATATTACTTTGAAATCACTCATAGGATGTTTTAAATAAAATGACAAAATGCAGATTCAAATTTTGAAAAATACACGAGAAACCATCATACATATAATTACACTGCTGGCGAATAATGCAAGATGCTGAAGTGTTGAAAGTAATTCAATTATGTGCATCAATCAGTAAAGCAACCAAATAACAATATAATGAAATAGTCGGATGTTGCAAAAATATGCACAAAAGCACTTTACGTGGGTATTTCTATCCATTAAAGTTATTGCATGGTATGAAGAGCATCAAAAATTAACAACTGCAGATTATAAAGATTACATTAATGTTTCTATACTGTACAGCGGTATTGAAATAATAATCACAACTTTCGTTATTCACACACACATAGTAAACGTGCGTGCAATTCAAGCACATGGTATGAAAAAATCAACAATTAATGAAAATGAAAAAAACTGCCAGCTGAGCATACTCACAAGTTAGATGATAAAATGACAGAAATCAGTACAATTATTACCTATGAAGTAAAACATAATGTCATAATTTTAAACTAGATAACAACTTATTTCACCTTAACCAGTAATTTTGTCTTATTAAACTTATTTCAGAATACCAAACTGGAAACTTTATCTCTAAAACTTACATCGCGAAAAGTTTTTCAATTTATACCTGTAAATCAATTTCACTGTAAACATTTATAAAATGTAAATCATTATCAACAGAATTTCATATTATTTCAAGAATTACGCACAACGAAGTTTCATTTAGCCAAACAAAATTCCCAAAATATATGCTACGTAATATATATAAGTCCAACTTACCAAGAAAAGTTGTCACACTAACGTGGTTCACATGATTAGCAGAAAATATCCGCAATTCTAGTGATCAAATCATCAGCATTCGCAGGCATAACGTTAACATAAACCTTTTCTATTTGTCATTTCTTTTATATGTAAACCATAGTTTCTCTAAAAAAAAAAAGTTCTGCAATTCATTTATCCACATAATTCTAAACAGACAAAATATGAAATAAGCAGTTTTATAATATTGCAGATCTTTTACAAATAACATTTTGAACAATTTTATAGATACATAATACTATTCGTAGTAATATTTTGCACTGAGAAGAAAAAATAAAAGAATCGCCCATGAGGTGGAATCGAACCACTTCGGCTGTTAACCGACTACAGATTTGAAGTCTGCACTCTGACCATCAGAGTTCACACGGGCAACTAAAATTTGTCAAATTTTCCAATATATGCAAATAAATTTCGTTCATAAATGAGAACATGACTAACTATTATAACATGAAAAGAAATGAAAAATACATTGATTGTTATAATAAATAAACATTTTAAAAAATACATAATTTTGTAATAATGGAATATGCTAGTTACAACATCAAAATATACCCACAATGTAAACTTCTAAAATTATTTTGCAGAAAGTTAATTTATTGAATGTAATGTATTTTAATTATTATTCATTATTAGTTGCTGCTCTACTGGGTAAATACTGATATTGCTGCGTGAAATAATTTTATAAAAATCATGACCAACAAATAAGTTTAACTTTTGCGGATTATCAAAAAACATTACCATCGAATATATGAATTTCGGTTATTAATTTCATTAATATTTGATGTTGAAAACCAATTGGATCGCCAAAATGATAATTTTGTTTTTCTTTATTTTGAGAAAATAATATTTCATTGTTTATATAACTACTAATTATCAAAGGTTGATACTCATTAGACACTGTATTATACTGTATTGCCGGCTATCGTATACTTATCATTATTACTTAATACTGAGTATCTGGTTACTAATTGATATTATTTGCATTTTGACGTAGAATACGTTTTGTTGAATGGTTAATTAATTTTCATTTTCTCTTTATTTTAAATTTAAACATTTCATATTATTATCTGCTATTACCTTTTCAACAATGATCATTGTCTTTTCTTTAACCTAAGTGACAATTTTTTGTCATGTTGAAAATTCTGCAAATGTTCTGTCATTCATTTTACAATGAAATAAAGTAATTCACTCACGACGTTTGATAATTCTATTATATATCTCGTTTTCATAAAAAAAATAAACATACCAACAATATTTTGCTCAAAAATGCGTTTTGTAATTCAATGTCCTTTAAAGGAAATTTTAAAGTGCAATGTTGACGCCTGTGTGCAGGCATAATGTCAGAAACGACAAAATTTGACAACTCTTTCGAAATGTTCATCAGTTTCAAGTTGGTCACGTTTGCTCCACCCGGATGGCCAAGTTTGGCAGTCTCAGTTATGAATGAAGCCACCATTGGATTTTCCATATTTAGTTTTCACCGAAGAGTAATACTACGTGAAAGTGACTGAGATGAACAAAAAACCCTCTAATGAGGTCGTTTCCAAAAATTGAATCCACCAATATTTCAATAATTTTTGGTTAATACTATTTCGTTTCATTCTTATTTAGCTGTTTAGCATAAAAGCAATCAAGAAAATGAATTTAAAAACCGTCAATGAGCAACAGATGAACAATTTATTTATCAACACATAAATGATGTAATAGGGCAGGTCGCCCCAAGAGTAAAATACCATCTACTGCTCTGCATGTCAATTACATTGAATATTTTTTGCCCACTGCCCTTATTAAATGTTCAGCTTGCATTAATTCTTCGATTCACTTTATGAACCATATTTGTCAACATTACTTTTCGAATCTTACTGTAACGCGTTGTGAAAACAAATAAGTGCACATTTCAATTTTCGCTTGTGCAACAAAACGAAACAGTAGCTGCTACATTCGTTGTTTATTAATGTTTGTTTTTCATTAGCATCAATATGAATTATGAAAAGAAGTCAAAAGGACGTAACTGCAGAATGCTTTTAAGCTTATTGAATGTTTAATTATGCAGGATATATTATCAAATTATTATATTAATTTTAACTGAACATACTATTTCGAGAATTTATTGAAATCATTTCATTTTTATGCTTATTGATCTATTGTAAAATGATGCTTTTATTTGGCTCACAATTTGTGAAAATGTCGAGAAAATTTTATCACCACAAACACATAATTACTATTTGCACCACAGACATTTCAGTGGAATTAGCTGTTCTTATTTTATTTCAGCTTTACTCATAAATGCATTTGGAATTTTTTGTTAATTTAAAATGCATCTTTTACGTGCGATAAAGCTAATCAAAGGTGCACTGCACGGATTTCAGTAAAGAACTAGGAATAGATTGCAGTGCTAAAACAGGCTATTTGAATTATGGTGCTGGGATATTTCATTGGTGTAATACACGAGCTTTTTGTTTGATTAGAATTTGCTATCAACCATGCACAGCAAAATAAATTGCCAATTATGTTGAATGACAATGAAACTGAATTTCATCATTCATAATAAACGCAACAACGGTCGCAAACAAATTGAAAATTTCATTAAAATGATAAAGAGTGGAAAAGAAGCTGAATAATTAATGAAAAAATGAACAAAAGCATTTATAAAAGTTTTGACACAGCTATTTTTCAACTTTGTTGATTGAAATAATAGCATGAAACTAAATTTGAAAGGTAGCATAAATAAATTATTCTTTTTTCATTATTAGAAGCAGTTAACTTCCTTTTCTTACTATGACTTTAAAAAATAGTTATAATTTATTTTCATCGTGCACTTTAATTAGACTACGGAAAAGTGTACCAGGTTAATTTGAAATTTTAACATAGTTACAACAGTGCGACCGGACGTTCATGTCAGTAACCTTCAAAAAAAAAGGTTTGAATGTATAACAGAACAACAAAGAATGCAAATAATTCAGAGTTATTTATCATAAAAAAAAGCTTTCATCATAAATCAATAAGATAGCTATATGTAAATTAACAATTGTAAAAATGATCTATCTTATCAAAAGAGAAAGATTTGAATTTGAAATATATATCAATCGTAAATGAGAAGGCTTTTTCAAATGAAAGCAAAATATTTAATCATACATGCAACGCGACATTCAAGTGATAATATCAGGTCAACAAAAATATCAAATCGAATCTGTTGTTTGCATTTCCATATTCTTATTTTGCATATGATGCATAAGTATAAGATATTGCAAAATATAATTTTATAAAATAATAATAATATATAGTAATTTGATGTTTCAAATATTGTCAAAATATGCCACATGTTTAAAATTTTTGCTTTAAACATATGTTGTTTAAACTTGATCATCATTAATTAAATAAATACTGTAAATGTTTAAGCAGACAGTTTGTTAGTTGTCAGTTGACTAATGTGGTAGGTGAGCAGTTGGCTGACGATGAATTACAAAGATGAAATAGAAGGTCTTAAAAAATGGCTTCTTGGTGATGACTGTGTGAAAGTATTGCATACATTTTGTTATATATATATATTTTTATATAATGAAAAATATTCTTTTTCAGAAAATGCGAGCTTTAAGAAAACTGGAAACACTGCCAATTACGCTGGAAATTTTACAGGTAAGTTTACGCTTGTATTTTTGTTTAAAATACATTTTTCTGTTTCCTCATATCATAAAATGGAATGTGTATTGATTGTGTCACTTTAGAAAACTGGCATTGGTATAGCTTTGAATAGTTTGAGAAATGAAAAAGAATATTCTGAACGGGTGAAAAATTTGGTCTTCAAGTGGAAAGAGATCGCCTACAGTACGGCCAGGAAGAAGGGAATTGAAATTGATTTTTGTGAAACTACTGCGAACAATTATTCCGTGAAACCTGGCAATACTGCCGTTGCTGAGTCTGTAAAAATCACCTCGAATTTAGCATCCTCCAAAGCATCCAAAAAGCCGGATACATCCGCTAGATGTGCAATGAAGCGACCAGCTGACATTGGAAATACGGACAGTGCTTTGGCCAGTGGAAAAGAGTCTGCTTCTGTATTCAAAGTGCCGAAAGTGTCGAAGAGGATAAAGCTGACCACAGATTCGGATAGCTTTGCAGACGCACTGGGCAGTGTTGATCATTTGCCTCCCAATTACAAGCAATCGCATAAAAGAAAGCTTGATCAGAAGTCGAAACAAATTCCAAGTGGTGATAGTCTACCGGATGTGGAAGTTTTGAAATCACTTCAGACAAGCTTCAATGAACCAGGACCCAGTTGTAAACAGAATGTATTATTATAATTTGTTAATATATATTTTTTTTTTCTTAATTTGTTTCTTTTTTGAATTTAGACGTATTTTGTGAATGCTGATTCTAAGCCATCATACAATTCGACAAGGACGAATGACTCTGCAATTAAGAAGAGCTGTACAATGAAAAGTAAACATTGCATGTTGTTGTAGTTTTTTGTTTTGAGGTTGACAGTATACATATATACCTTATAGCGTATAAATAAATTGCGCGATTTCCGTTTGCACGTCACTCATGTGATAATAAGATGTTATTTATTTTATTGTGATGGTCTTAATTGACGTCACGTTGAACTCTGATATGCTTTCTTCATCACTACTGATAATTCAATTCGAAATCAAATAGTAATTTTACGATATCCCCGAGGAAATATCATAAATTTTTATTTAATTTAATTTCATCAATATTTACCAGATGTTTTATTTAAAAAAAAAAATTTTTTTTACAACCATGCATAACAGTTGATGCAATAATATTTGTACAATGATTTTGACTTATTATTTTGCAGGTGATTATGATTATTTGGACCAGCAGCTTGTGAAAAGGGGTCACTCTAGAACGCAAGTTTACTCTGGCCGTCGGTCGCATGCTGTGCAATCGATTGCAAAACTCTACGACATGTGCATCCGAGTTTTGAGTGACAATATTGATCGTAAGTGTGTTTTTGTTTGTTGAAAAAAATTTGGAATTATTCAATTTTATTTTATTTTTGATAATTTATAATTATAATTATTTGTTTGTTTGTTTGTTTTTTTTCTGTTTAGAATTGGAATTCACCGGTGGTGTGCCGTATGCAATTTTGAGGCCAGTTCTGTGTCGAGCTTCACCGCAGCAATTGTTCAAAATTGAACATTACAATCCTGTATGTGATTACTATTTTTTTTTCTCCCTATATTTTGACGTGAAAATTGGATTTTAATATTATTTCAGTATTTGGCCTGTGATTTGCAAGAACTATGGAAAGAGCACTGTAAGAAAGAATTCAACTCTTTCACTTCTGATTTGTACAAAGGGGAAACGTACCGCCAGATGTTTGAGGTAAGAAATTTAAATATCTACTTGTTGGAATAATGGATTGCAATTTATAATGAGAGAATCTATTTCAGAGAATGGTGAATCAAAGAGAGCAAAGGCTTCGAGAAGTGACTCGTTCTATCAGTGCAAGCATGAACAATGCACACGGTAATATGAAGAATATTAGCATTTTGTTTTTTTGCAAGTGATTTTTGTGTTCAATTGTATTTTTTATAGTTCGGGTGGCGAAATTATCCGAAGTGAAAACTCCAAGAGATGTTCTGAGAAGACAAGCAAAACACGGTACAGGCTTGTTAGCATTGCCCAGTTGTGAGGAAATTATCGAATCACGTCGCTACGGCTTGCCTGGTGCATCTTCAAGAATGAGATCCATGCGTTCTGCAGGCATCATCTCGTCGCTCAGCAGCAAGCAGAGTTCCAAAGTTGCAAAGCCGCCGTTGTTGGTCAAATCGTTGCAAATGCTCAAAAATTGTCGCAGAAGTGGCCGCAGATATTGATCCATCCATTCGCAGTCATTAGCTGTTTTTTTTTCGACGTTGTGATAATTAATTTTTAATATTTTTGTATTAATTTTTTTTCTTCGTTTGACATCAACGCTACCACATCCGTGTCCGACAGTTTATGGACATGTGTCGCAAAAAATCACGTTTTTCTCTTTTGTTTATTTGTTTGTTTGTTTGTTTTTTTCATGTTGACTTTGTACTCACTAGTTAGTTATAACTTCCGTTGTTTTTTGTTAAATTTATTTATTTTGAAATAAATTTGAATTGTCATTGATATTATATATTTTTTTTCTAAATGAAAATTCAACGTTGTTCAACAACTATACGGTGATAAAGAACAAGTGATTATCATATATCTCTGCTACAGTTGATAATCTACCGTATAAAATTATAATTCTTTTTCTTTTTTCACTCGGCCAATTTTGCAGTATTTCACTACATATATATATGTATATTCAAAAAAAAAGGAGAAAATGTTTCCAATTCTTCAAATTGAATCCGATTGATTTGTTTCAGTTTTTCTTGGACCATATATACGCACCGTTGAACCGATCTGTTCAATGTCGTTGTCGTCGGGCTCATCTCCATCGCTGTCATTTTGGTCGTCGGAATTTCGTTCATCAGTCGTCGATGTCGCGTGCTGGCCGTGCTCTTCTTCCCGACGCTTCTCCTCTTGGGATTGCCATTCAGCTCGAGCTTGTTCGTATTCTTCAATCCTTGGAACAATGGATTTGTAATGGAATCAAATGAAAAATATGAATATGAATAATAATTTGCAAATTGATTTACCATTCGCTTTTCCACTTGGGCTTAAGCAGAACACTGCGCGGTGTGCCGAAGCCGGTCATGCCGCTCTGATTGGCCAGTTTGTTGGTACCGAACTGCAAGCGCAGTATACCGTCGCATTTTCTGGCCATCTCTTCTGGTATCTCCTTTCCACCGGTGGATTTCAAAATCACATCTCTCTGCTTGCAAAAGCCACCACTGCCGGTCTGGGTAGCGAATTTGTTCGTGCCGGCGAACCAGGGAATCTCGGCCGTACTACGACGCAGTTGTTCTTCGGTAAAATTCAAACCCTCGGGCTCAATGGTGGTCTTGAAATTTATGCAAATCAATCAGTCACAGGTAGGCGGAATTGCGAAACATCTTCTCACTTGTCTGTAGGCTCCGATGGCCGGCGGGTCAGTCATGCCGGACTGACTGGCGAAAACGTTCGTGCCAGACTGGAACGGGATGTACTGCTCGCAGCGACGGTCCTTGGCCAACCGTCCCCGAACCAGCGTGCACTGGTTCCTCCTGCCTCCGATGACCACTTGACCGCTGCTCTGGGTGGCGAATTTGTTGCTGCCGGCTTGCATGGGTATGATGGTGTCGGACTGGTGACGCTGGTGTTGGGCGTCGCTTTGGCCGCCGCCGTTGCTCAGCAGCCAGTCTTGCTTGTCTTGGACGCGGCAGACGTTGGGCCGACAGGCGAGGAATGGAGATGAGCCCTTCTGCGAGGCGAACTGGTTGGTTCCACACTGGGCTCGGGTGATGCCTTCGCCCTTGCGGTCCGGCTCGACGAAGCCGCGGTCTTCGGACCTGTATATGTTCGCCCTCGGACTGCCGAAAGCGCTCATCCCTTTCTGCGAGGCGAACTTGTTGGTGCCGGTCTGCAACGACAACACCGACTGACCGGCGTTGAGCTGTTCAAAAGTCCATTTGGTCGATTTGGACGGTTTGTCATTCTGAAAAAGAATAATAATAAGAAGAAGAAAAATTAGAAAGAAATGAACAATTGTTTATTCAAATTTTTTCATCGATTAAAAGAAGTATCAAATTTTGAATTATTCTTTTTTCACCACACACACACACACACACAGGGTTTACTGTAAGAAAGAACGCGGAAGTTGACAATTTTCCAGTCGACTAAATTTTGCACCAGTTTTTGCGAAAGCTTCATTGAAAAATAATCAATGATCTTTTCAAAGTTTTGACCAAGCAATTTGCCTATTAAATTTCTCTATTAAATTCCAATAGACGAATTAATTTCTCCACCTGTTGACGTGTTGACCAAATTTTGGTGTCGGCGATTGGCAAAAGATAACGACGCCTCTGGTAGTGTGGAAATTGGTGTAGACGCCCAAATCAGAACAATTTGGAGATGTGGAAAATGCAAATTTTTTCAGCTTGTGTTTTCATTTGTTGAGATTGAATGATGTGGTTTGTGGAAAAATATTTTCCACTTGCTCAACTTGCCCCCTACCTGGTCAACAGCAACAAGTTCAGCTTCTTCATCGAAATTCATCTGTGGAATTCAAAAGTGAATAGTTGTGCTATTGTTGCACTTGTTTGCTTGATGCTATTTAAAAATCATTTCTCCAATACGACTACTCGGTGATGTTCTTTTCAAAATGCACAACCGGTCAATCAACTGATCTATACCGAAAATACGTTCCACTTTTTAATTCACAACCAACGCATCATTAACTTGGAATAAAAAGTTTAATTTGATAGATATTTTATATTTTGTTTTTCAAACTGAAATTTGATAAATTATAAAATACAATAACACAATAATAACAATAATAATAATAAAACAAAAAAAAACGACGTATTTCTATTTCACATACCTCATCCCTCATGGCAGTGATTGTATAGACTGGACCACTGGTTAAATATGATTCGAAATATATCGCTGAATAGACGAATATACAAATGAATATATATTAATTATTTATTTATAATTTTAAAAAAAAAAGTGTACTTTTTTTGTTGAAAAAAAATATATTTCGCCTGAAATCGTTTGACAGATGCGTCCGCTTACTGAACGAGCACAATTCACAAATGTGATGGGATTCAGAACTGGTGAGGGAAGCTGGCAATGGGAAAACCAGTTCCAGATGAGAAGAAGCATACAGCGCAAATCCAGTGTTCGCTGTTGTCGAAGGAGAGCAAGAACGACGGGTCTTGCAGAGAAGACAAGACAAACCCAGGAGTGACAAACGCTTGACAGACAGGTAAATCGCGCTCTCTTAGGCATCGCAGAAAATGTCCAAAACTGACCATATCTGGCCGGCAAATGAATCAATCACACTGCCAGCTATGGGGACGGTCGTTTTTGTGTCATGGAGAAATTTATTTTCACTTTGGTTAATTTTTTCGTTGTAAATTTAAAAATGGTTCTTGTCAACATAAATCTCAATTGCAAAATTTAATTAGTATAGTTTTTTTTTGGTTAAAATTCAATCTTTCACACTGAATCACTACTCAACATTCTTATGTGCAAATTTGATTTATAACTTATTCACTTTTATTTGATAAACTTGATTTATTTCATTCTGCATGCAACAAAATTGATAAATGACTTTCATTTCTATTTGATGAAGCCGATTTGAAAATTTAACTTTCACTTACGAACAGTAAATTTTAGAAAAAAAAGACCCACATACAATTAGAACTTAATTTTACCACAGTATTCAAATTATACTGTAAATTGTAGATTGTTAATTCATTGGAAAACAAGTTGAAATTGAAAAAACCTTGACATACAAACATTTGAAATTATATAAAACATTGGTTTCTTGAAATGGAAAAAGTTAATTTAAATTATCACTTTTGAGCAACTTTGAAATTTAAAAACTTTTTTCAAAACAATTGTTTAAACATAAATTTTAAACATATCAATTTCATTGAATATTGTTGTTTCATTCAAAAAAAATAATAATGAAGCAAAATGCTTTGAAATTCAATTGATTTATTTTAAACTCAATTAAAACCTTTTACTCATTCTTATATACACTGAAATGGCTGAAAATGAAACCATCGAAATTACAGTATTACGATAATGAAACACGTGGGCGGAAAACGTAGTAATTTATTCTGTTCAATTTTAAACTATATTTCTTTGGCTAATTTGTACAGGTAATTTTTTTTGAAATTTACTTTTATGATATTTCAAAATTCATAATATATTGTGAAATAATTCCACTTAATGATAGATAGGTTTTAATATTACTGTAATGCTTAAGAAGATCCGTTTGGCGTTGGTGCTGAACGGATCGTTCTGTTAGTGCATTCCCACAGACGTGAACATTGCTGAAAAGCCCTTCGTACAGCAAGCCAATGTCTACCGACGCCGAAAAAGCCGAACTTGGGCACCTTCCAAAGTTTGCTTGTAAGCGAACAAACTGATCTTTCGTTTTTGTTGAAATATTATTTTTCAGTAAGAGATGATGGAAACATTACAGTTTATGCTGGTATTAAAAACCCGGTTCAAGTTTTCACTCACGAATGGTAATTTATATCAGTGAAAAGGAAATTTTTTTTTAACGTTGAATTTCACAAATTTCGTTTCAGCCGTGCCTGTATCAGTGGAGCAACGTTAACATTCAGCAATGATGGGAAATACTTCGCTTTCTGTGATGAAAAGTGATTGTTTTATATGTTTAAATTTTATTCAACCAGACTACGAATATGTTTTTTTTTTAGAATTTACGTTTTTAAGTGTTCAAAGTGGAAATTACACGCTGCTTTTGACGAAAATGAAGCAACGAATTTGTTCTTTTCACCGAAGACCTCTGTTTTATGTACTTTCAAGCCTTATTCAACCGCTGTTGGTGTTACGTCTGTGGAAAGTAACCTGAAATTGTGGTCCATGGTTACTGGAAAATTGTTGTGCGAATGGGTGCAAAAGAATATCGTTAGCTGGTATTTATTTTGTTTGTTAGCTTTCTTGTTATGCGTACGTAGATGTGCTTGCATTTTACTGACAAATTTATAATAAACAATTGTTGGGATTAAGCTGTTGCTATTTGGCAATTTATTCTAAAAGATATTTATTTTAGGCGTCCAATGTGGACAGCTGACGAGTCAATAGTTGCGCGTCTTGTGGGATCGGAATTGTGGTTTTCTGCACCTGAGAACCTGAGTTAAACTTGTATAAACGTTTTTTTTAGTACAAAATTAATAATTTATTTCAGATAGATATATACAGAAGTTAACTTTGCCCAAGTTGTCCAGTTTCAGTTTATCTCCTGGCCCAGCTCCATTTCACGTTGCCGTCTACACGGCATCGTCGAGAGTTTGTTGATTTATAATTTTTTAATATTTTCTATTCTTCCACAGTGCTTGCTAATTTGCAGGAAAAGATGGCGTCGGCTCGATTGTACAGTTGTAGCTTGAATTGGCCAATTGATATTATTGCGTGCAAAAATTTTCAAGCAGATCGAGTTGACTTTCATTGGAATAAGAATGGTATTAGTTAAATTTTTCTATTTTGTTGTTACATTTGAGTTGCTTTTGAAAAAGTTTTAATTTAGTATATTGATTTTTTTTTGAAAATCATTACTTAAATGAGCTAGTGTGTACGTAAAGAATTGGCATTAATTAATTATTATAATATCAATATTGAACAAAGTGTCTTGCTTCTTTTTTTTTGATTTTATTTTTCTGAAATATTTGTAAAAAGATTCTGTTCAATTTTAAAATGCAAAGCATGTTGAAATATGTTTTTTATTGTGGATGTGAAAAAAATTTATGAATAATAATATTTCACGTTTTTTTTTTGAGGAACCGCAGTTCTGGTTATGGCTATATTAGATGTAGATCCACAAAACAAATCTTATTATGGCTGCGAAAATTTGCACCTCATGACAACTTGTGGTGTAGCGTGCAATGTGCCGCTGGATCGAGAAGGACCCATCCATAGTGTCGATTGGCATCCTGGTTCAAAGCTGTTTTGTGTTGTTTACGGGTGTATGCAGTTTGTTGTTGATTTGAAATATTGAAATTGTTGTTGAAAGTTTGTTTTGTTTCATCATGAACAGATATCCCATCCAAAGCAGCATTGTTTGATTTGAAGGCGAATCGTGTTTTCGATTTTGGCTGTGAACCGCGCAATGAAGTGCACTTCAATCGATTTGGAAATTATATCCTTTCTTGGAATAATTTTATTATTTTTTTTTCGTTAAGCTAATAATTAATATGTGTATAAAATTTTTTGTTGAATTTATGTGAAATTGCATTTCCTTAACGTTTGATTGTTGTTGTTGTTGTTTTACTGATGTTCCTTTGCGGTTTTGGAAGCATAAGTGGTAACATCGAGTGTTGGTCGATGAAAGATCGAAAAAAAATTTCCGAATTCGTCGCTGAAGATACGACATTTTTTGAAATCTGTCCCGACGGCATTCACTTCATTACTGCTACTACATCTCCACGTCTGCGCGTTAGCAACGGGTAATTAATTAATTGTTTGGGTGGGGTCATTGATTGGTCACTTGTTGCTTTAATTAACATTTTAATTTTTGAAGTTTGAAAATTTGGCACTGTTCGGGAAAGGTGATTCACGAGATCAACTGCACCAGTGATATTCTTCTTTGGCAAGTGATTTGGAGTTCCGAAGGGCAGGACAAATTTCCAAAACCAGTGATCGATTTGTCAAGCTTTCAAGGCGCCAAAGCAGGTAATTTTAATTGTTCATCTAATTTGTCATTTCTGATTAATATTTTGCAATTATGATAATTTTGTAAGTGCAACAAAGCGCTTACGTTCCACCACATCTGCGCGGCACGATCAAAGCTGAGCCGGCCAAATCATCACTCGGTGATGTGGATCCTCGTTTCAACGGAGACGATTCAGGTGAATTGGAATTTTCTCATCAGTCTGTTTTTTTCTCTTTTTTTAAAATAGCATAAATTTTTTTTAGCTTTGAAAAAGAAGAAAAATGTTGGTTTTAAAAAGGTAAAATTTAAAAAAAAAATTTTTGTTTTGCTTAACACTGTAATGATGAAAGTATAAGGGTTGTTATTTTGTTTATTAATGCAAATTTTTGTTAGGAATATCACAATACTATGGGGTATTTCGTGGACACTGGCGACGTGAAAACGTCAGACAAAAGTGAAAGAATGAAAAAAATTCGCTCTTTACAAACAGTAGGACAAGTTTTGATTTGTAAAATTTTATTGAAATATCTTATTTGAAATGTTCAGAAATTGAGGCAGATTAAAATTTTAAAAGACAAACAACGTCAAGGTTGCAAATTGGAATTGAATCAGGTATTGCTTTTTTTTTATTGGTTTTGATGCTAATTTGTTGTTATTTTTGAAATGTGAATTTCAGATTGAAAAAATTAACCGAGAAAAAGAAATTGAAGCTCAACTTGAACAGCTTACGATCACTGGTGAAGATGGTTGATGGAATAAATGATAAATTATTGTTTTTTTTTTCTTAATTTAAATATATTTTCATTTTATTTTGACAAACAAACAAACAAAGAAGAAGAACAATTTATTTATTATTATTGTGATCATCATCATCAGAAGAATGTTGAGTTCATTTGACATCATCATAAAACATCTTTGAACTCCAATTTTGCTTGTCTTTTCTTTTTCTCATTTGTTTGTGTTGATAGGTGGAGCCACCCGTTTGAAAGTAAAAGAGCATTTGAGAAAAAAAAATTTTTTTCTTAATTTTGGACAGAGAATTTTTCTTTCTTTTTATGGAAAAAAGACAGAAAAAAAACCGGTTTTCTTTGCAACCGCGAAAAGTGAACTAAACTATGCGCACTGTTGGGCGACCCACTTTTTTTCTTTCTTTTTCTTCTACTAACTTCGTCCAAACTTTGATTAACTAACTTGAGAATCATATTTTTAATATTTTTTTAAAAAAAATATTCATTTCCATCTAGCCAATCAGAAGTGTAGAATTTGAATTGATCAAGCTGCTCTTGATGAGTATTTGTTGAACAAATTTGCATACTGCAGATTAGCATCGGTTGATTCAAACAAAATTGACCAACGTGACGCGTTTGATTTGATCTTGCTTTACGGTTGATATTTTATCGTAGGTAGTTGATTTTTTTTTCTCCATTTCAGGTACGATTAAATGTGGTTTCTTTTTTGTTTTTTTTATTCATTTTCAATTAACGACCATAAATCACAGTGTTTCGAACAAAACTTGCCATCGTTCAACAATAATTTTCAATTGATTAGCCAATTGCAAATAATAATGATAATAATTATTTGATAATAGTAGAATCATAATAGTAGAACAGAATAACAGAAAGCAATAAATGGCAAGTGTGGAAGGTTTCAAAGTTTGACGAAATGTGAATGGCCATTCTTGTTGACATTGTCTTGTTGGTGATTGTGGTGATGCTCTGCTGTGGTGCACAAATTTGGAGATTTGCGATCCCGAGAAAAGCGTCCAGCTTGCCAAGCGACCAAAACCAACAACAACATGACAAAGAGAACGGGCGTGGCGACGATAGCGGTGAACTGCCACCATTGCATGCAGACTTCACTCAACACAGATTCACTTTTCACTGACGGTTGTTGTACGGTTGAGGTTGAAGCTGAAAAAGAGATATGCAAAATTTTGCATAATTGTAAGTAATGTTAGCAATGCAAAAACCTTTGCCGTCGTCGACGACGAGATGGCGGCTCAATTGGATGTGCTTCAAGTCGACGCTCTCCTCTTGTTGCTCTTCTTCGTCTGTTTCTTCAGCATCCAGCAAGACGTTTCTCTTGCGTCGTCGTCCTGTGGAGAAACACTGCAAAAAAATGAAAAATTATGAACATGATGGCAATTGGAAATTTTGAAATACTACAAAATTTACATTCCTCTTCGGCTTGCACTCCACTTGATTGCCAACGCAAGCCAGCAGTGAACAATGAATGTAGAGATTTCTGCCGTGATTGGTGAAGTGGAAAGCTTGAAAATTTAATTGGTAAGTGGTGCCGTTTTCGTTTCGATCCATCGGCGGCACGATCGCTTTCACCACTGGATTTCGTTTGTTGAAACATCTCAAATTTTTTTTTTTTAATTTTAAAATTATACAAAAAAACTTGCAGTGTTTTACCCGTTTTTTACAAATATTAAATTGTAACTGTCGTTTAGAGCTTTTACATCCGATACGTCGAATGCGGAAAAATAGCACATTTGTGGTAATATTTGTTTGACTGAAAAAGAAAAAAAAAGATCAACAAGTTGTCACGTATTACTGTATATTTTTTGTTTTTTCAAATTCAAATTCACATGTTCTAGTTTCGTTGACGGTGATGACCAGTTTCACTTCGTCGCCAAGTTTGACGTTGCTGTTGCGCAGCGGTTGGCCATTTTCGTCGTAAAAATCCAACATTACAGTATCTTTGGCGTCGGCTTCGCCTTTCACGTCCACGTCTTCGTTCACCGTACCACCGTAGCGTAATTTTTCCCTGCAACATCCGGATGGTAAGTTCAATTCAATTTTACAATCTTCTGCTCTGTTGTCCACTTACTGGCTAATTTCGCCTTTGAATGTTGTCAACGACGCGTCCACTTTGGTCTTGTAAAGGCAAATCAACGAATCACCAATTGTGTAATTGACTTTGTCTATCAGCAGAAGGATCGTCTTGGCCGACGCAACCCAGGCCGGGGTCTGTAGTAATGATAATGATGATAATATGCAAATTTTCTTTTTCTCTCATTTATCCTCGTCAACTTACAATATCGAATCGAGGCTCAACACCGCACAAGTATCGATCATCGTAGGGAATCAGGAACCGATAGCCGGGGCCAACGTCTTCTTTGTTCACACTGTTGCACTGCGGATGGCCTTCCACTTCCAATCTCCAATTTCCTTTTATCGGATTTGGCAGGCTACTTTTCAACTGAACTTCCATTCCATTTGCCAAGCAAGTGACCGATTCCACTTTAATGTTGAAGAAAAAAAAAGAGAATTTAAATTTAAAAGAAAAAAACATCAACTAAAAATGTTGGAATTACCGAAATTTTTCGAGTCCGATTCTACAGTATCCTCCCCATGACTTGACTGAGATGATGACGTGTTGAAAAGAAATATTGAATGAAAAACAAAAACTGGGAAATTTTTTCTCTTTTTTTTCAACTTACCACTTGAGCTGTCGTTTCGAACTTTCTCACTGTTGAATTGCTTTCTAGCACAATCTAGAGGTGGAGCAATGTAGGAAAGGAATATTTAAATAATCGTGAAATCAATTTGTTGTTGTTTCAAATTATTATACATACATCACTTTCTTGTGCAGTCGCATTGACAGTGATATTAGTGAACATGCTGGGTGATTCGGTTGATTTTTGAGGCTGCAAAATGGATACAGCTTTTTTTTATTTCACATGCACACAATTTGCATTGAAAATGTGGAAAACAAAAAAAATTGTGACTTTGCAAAAATTCTCTACCTCAACAGTGGTAACTGGACTGTCAGTTGTGGTAGGTTCGGTGCTGTGATCGACAGTTGTATCATCAGTGTTGGATTCCTGACAATTTATTTTTTTTTTGCTCATTCAAATTCTCATTCATTTTTAACAATTGCTTGTTAAAGTGCAAAAAAAAGCATGCATTACAACAATCTACCTCAGCAGTGGCTGTAGTCGATTCGATCGTGTCAGAAATGTGCGGCTGGCCAATTTGAAAAAGCAATATTAATACATACAGTGATTGTCATTTGTGCATACCTGTTGTTGTGTTGTGATTGCTTGTTCAGTGCTGTTATCGGTGGTGGCAAAATTCAAGCTTACCGTTGAAAGCAGAACGACGATGAAGCAGACCAAACGACTGGGATGCATTTTGTCGATTCAGACTGACTGGCAAGTGATGAAGACTACAATCTTGACTTGTCTGAAATGATAAAAATTGAAGACTTTCTTTTCTCACACCAAAATGCACAACGACCAACTACGATTATTACTACCGCACGACGGGAATAAGTCAAAAAGAATAAATGATACAAGATGAGAAGAAAAAAAAACTGTAGATAATCAACGAGTAAGTTGACCACCTAGGGATGATGAATAAAAATACGGCTAGACAATTGTGAGGAAAAAAACAAGTGACCCTAGAAGTCGCCAGAGCGTGAGAGATGGAACAATGCAACGACAGGGTGAAACATGCGGTGGAGATTGAAAGCCGACTGATTGAACACACTGAGAATGTCATAATTGGACCAGGTATAGGGCCGGCAAATTAGCGGTCATTGACGGTCTGCAGTAGACAATGGACGGGCCGGTCATTTGGCGGACAGAGCCGATGCAATACAATTTCAGCCGACCTGAACCTGGATTGGAACGGTCCGTCTGCTTGGGACTTGAATGGACTTGATGAGCAGCTGCGCAGCGTCCACACGGCCACGATATGGAACCAAAAATTCGAATACGACTGGCCAGTGCGCAATTGCTTTATGGCACCCTCCAGCGGCATCTACAAAAGCACCATTCCAGGTCGGCCAAACGACGCCGCTCTTAATCTCTCTCTCACTCTCTCTGCTCTTATTTGCTAAAGTCAACACGCACTTGTAGTGGATGAGAAGTGTTGTTCATTACTTGGACAATGGCGATGGATATGAACCAGGCGAGAGGATGTGGCCAATTTTGAACGAGCTGAACGTTTTACAATTATTTTTATTTTTGTTGAAACAAAGAAACATGATTCTCAAGAAAAGATTTTAAAATCCGATTTGGAGCAGGTGTTGAGAGATTCATTATTCGAGGATAATGGTTATAATAATTTGAATGCAAGGAAACACAAATTCATACAAATTTAGAAGAGAAGACAAATTACAAATTTGAACGAATGAACACAACACAAAAAGAATAACCAGGATGTATAATCTATACATGGGAAGAGAGAGAGAGAGAATGATTTATAGCCGCCGCACATAGTACGCCAGCTTTAACGAATAAGCGAAATCGACGTTCACATTTCGGTCGTCAACGAGCTAAAGCGTTATGCAAATACTGCAGAGCCAACGGCATTATCGACTAATTACTGTACCATCCATCCAAGCGGCTGAGTCATTTGTTGCATCAGTGATTCATCCCGGAACTAGGGATAAAATTTAAATACGATCATGCTGAATAATAGCGATGACAAAGCGACAAAAAAAGCGCATTGTTCATTCATGCATTGATATTTTCTGTTCTGTTACTGCATATATTTACCATGCACTATGTCAATTCGGCTATGGAAAAACAGGGGAAAAAAGATAAATACGTATTAAGAAGCTTCAATGGTTAATAGGGTTTTTGCATATGCATGTGTTTGATTTTTTTTTCTCCTTTTCAACAGAACAAGTGAAAACACTAAATTCTATTGTTACACCGTCACACAACATCGCAACAACTTTATAATAGTGGGAAAAATTTTTTCTTTGATTTTTTTAAACAAGTTCATTTACTATTCACTATATATGCAGGATGAGACATTTTATTTTATTGAAAATTTTATTTATTTATTTGTGACTAATCAACAATCATCATCACATGTGGAATTGTCGTGAATCATGTGCATGTGTAATAGTTTTTTTTCAACGATGATTAACCGTTTGACTATTGATGAAGAACAATGACGAATGTGATGAAGAATTTTTATTTGAAATTGATTTTTTGATATTTCCTTGAATTGATATGGCATTTTGCTTACATGTACGGATAAAACTTTTCCAATTATTCATCTCTATGCATTGTAATTATTCAACGAACAATTCTACACCCATTGATGAGCATCTTCTTCTGTTCATTCCAAGTGCACTTGTACTTTATGCCAGCTGTTGTTAACCAAGCCACGAATATTCCAAATACTGTTTGGGCTTTCAGGCTGGCAATTGTGCGACGAATCGGTAGCTTTGCACAGCAAAGTGATCGGTCCTGAATTGTCTTCAACTGGCACTTCACACGTCCACAGGGTCCACGCGAATCTTGCATTTCGACGTTCCTGGATGTGCAAGTGTAAAACTGCCGAATGCCAAGTGTTTCCGTTGTCTGCGGAAACTTCGACTCGCAGTATATCCCGTCCCCCTCCACTCCAGGCGTAGCCTTTCACTGCAATCGTTTTGGTACCTGAAAATTGAGAAAAATACAGTTGACAATTATCCATGTAATATATTTCAGTGTGCTGACCACGTGGAAAAGAGCTGTTTTCCGCAGGGCTGCAAATTGCCGATTGGACAGGCAGTTCTTGGATTGCTTGAACTGTACTGAAATTTGCCGTCGGCCAATCGGTGCTCGGATGGAACGTTTTGTAGTCACTCTGCTGCCATTGACTAGGACTTTCATCTTTCGACAGCACAATTGAGCTGAGCCATTTCACAGATCTAGCACCGACCACACCTACAAAGGAAAGAAGAAAGAAAGAAAGAAAGAAGCAAGTGCATTTGCATTTGAAATGCGACAAACAGAAAAATTGTTTCTCTCCTTCTACCTGGAACAACAACCCGAACTGGAAAGCCGTGTTCTACTGGGATCGGCTTGTCGTTCATTGAATAGGCAAGAATCACTTGGTTGGATCGTTTCATTGCCACGTCGATTGGTATAGAAGCGCCGTACGGTTCTCCGGTGCCGTTGTCGTCCAGGCCGGTAAATTGAACGTGTTGGACGCCGTTTTCGACGATGCTTTCAAAGCCGGCTTGTTTGAGCACGTCGATCAGCAGGGCGCCGGTCCATTTGGCGTTGCCAATTGCACCCGGACCCCATTGCAAGCCTCGAACTGGCTTCACTACGTTGAAATCTTGCCGACGATTTCCGGCGCATTGTAGCGTCACCACAACGCTGACCGGTTGGAATTTGCTTTTCAAATCTTCCAAAGTGAATTCTTGTTCTTGCAAACCAACACCGCTCACTTTCAACCTTCATTTCAGAGAGAGAATATTTGAAAATTTGAATATCCATTGAAACAATCGAAATGAATACTATACTTGTAGCTGTGTTCGTCGACTGTTGGAATGGCGTGGTGATTTCTTTTGAAAAATAATTCATTCGGTGTTAAGAACGATTCGACCAGTTCACCGGTGCCAGTCTCGGCATTCAACGGTTGAACTGACTTCACATCCATGCTTGGGTGCAATTTGGGCATGTAGCCAGGGTTCGCTTCTTCTGAAACTTTATCGCAGTCGTGTATTGCGTCCGCAACGTCATCCGGATGCAAATTGCCAATGCGCATCTCTTCAAGCATCGAGTAGACGTCCTCTTGTTTGTGAAAGTTGTACCGTTGCCAGTGTGGTTCCAGAGGACCTCCGACCGCTTGCATGATGATCTTGCCGCCCGGATGAACGTCGACAAATTCAGTGATGTCATAAACACCGCCTCGAAACGTTACCCAAAGCTGTCGGCTCTTTTCGTTGTGCAATTTCACCTCTTCTGCACGAAACGTTGGCAAATCTTTTCGAAACGGCGGTCGCCAAGAATCCTCTTCCTCTTGTCCACTGGCATAGGCGTGAAAAGCGATCGAGCCCAACGTCAGCACCGCAGACGGATAAATCCACGCACTGGCACGCAGCCAGCAAATTTTCGGCAACTGGTATTGTCTTGAGTGAAATTGAGCAACTGTCGCCGCTTTTGTAATTCCATACAGTCGTGTGCTTTTTGAAAATTCTTTCAACAAGGCTATTATTCGCATTCTGTAAGGTAAAGCGGTAAGAAAAATTAATTGAATCAAAACAATATCTTTATTTTTGTGTGTTTGTTAACATTGGGGTGTATATATATATATATATATGTTTGTATGAGGTTGGTTTCTTTTTCAAATTTCCCATCGCTCGTCAGAAAATAGAATACTGATTGAATTGTGGAAAGTTATTTTGAAAAAAATTCCACAAAAACAGTTAAAATAGCACATTTCAGTACGAGTATAAATTTTTCAAATCCCGTTTTTTTACATTTTTATTATTAATTTATTCGCACTTGCAGATCAAGATTTTTACAGTACCCTAGTATGTTGTTTTTTTATTACATTGAAAATGTTGACATAAAATTGAAAATTTACACGTTATAAGAAAAGTGCAATTGAATTGAAAGTAGTTTTATCATTTGGTATTGTTGTGTGTGTGTGTTTTTTTTAATTAGGTTAATATTAATTAGAAATTTGTATTCGTCGTCGTCACTACAGGTAGACACGTACAGGTGCTATAGAAAAGCAGTGAACTGGTGAACTTGAACTTGTTTCAAACAACGCTAACTTTAAACGTTGAGACGCAATATTGTATTGTGCTTTTTTTTAAGTTGTTGAGTTTAACAAAGTGCTAAACGATGATTGGCTGCGTGTGTGTTGATGAAAAAAAAGAGATTCATTTACCTGGAGATGAACTGGAAATTCGAACAAGCAGCAGTGTAGGTAAATTGGTTGTGACAAGGGAAGAATTAAAATGCATATGTTTCTGAGAACGGGTTCAAGTTGAGATGATGAAAACGAGAACAGCTGGTGAACTGTTTCTAGCCACAGGGCTTCGGTGGAGATTGGGTTGAAGATTTTTTATTTGTTGTGTTGTTTTCCTACACACGATGAACACGATTTAATTGGAAAGCACTGTGAACTAAAAGAAGAAAAATATAGCAGAAGCTTTTGCCACTGAACGAGAGCAGAATGATTTCTACAAAAAAATAATGCACAATAGTTGACTGTATCAACAGCGGTGGAACAATGAAAAGTTTACCACGCAGACTGTACCTGCAAGTCAGAATATCTTGCCGTGCGAACAACACGGCATTCTGTACATGACCAGGTGGTGAGTGTTGGGCGAGACGTTGTGTTCTGGGCGTGTGTTCAAATGCGACGACACTGGTGCGACGTAACGTAGCAACGTACTTTTGCTCGGGTGTGTGATGCGCGACGGTGTTGAAGTGGAATTGGAATTTTCTTCACGTACATAAGAAAGACAACACTGACGAGATGCATTGCAACGACGATGACGATGCTGCTGCAAATGGTCAAAAAAAATGGACAAATTTTGTCATTGATCATCCCAATGAGGATGTTGTGCAGATGTTGGATGCAAATTCAGTGGAACAGTGGAAAAAAGATCCCGTCGGCAGCGATGTGGCTGAGATTGAAGTCACCGTTCAAAGTGTCAATCCTCTTGCTGGATCCTCTGAACAGCAGGATGTGTCGAATCAGCCAACGACGACCATTGCAGAGTTGGGTAGAGTTGAAAATTGAAAAAATATTCTGTTTTCATTTACTTACTTTTTTTATTATTATTTAGAAAATGGTATCACAGTTGTCGTCGTTATGCCTTTGAGACCAGCTTGCAAAATGTTGTCGTTCACCAGATTCGATACCAACCATGTACCACGAGCAATGCTTAGCAACAAATTATCCGTATGATTTTTAGATTTGAATAAATGAAAAAAAAAATTAATTTCTTATTTCTGGTTTTATTCTATTGTGTATTAGATTACTGTTGAAGATTATGTGACGGCTATGGAATTGTTGACGAACGATTTTCGTTTTCGTCTGTACGCAGTGTTTCATCAGAGAATCGTTTTAGTCTGGTTAATTGCCAGCTTGATAGTGATGCTTTGCGTTCTTTTTTCCAACGCTCGGGGTCTGGTGTTGTTCGCCTTGTCTCTCGGCTGGTCGTCTGTAATTGGACTTGGCACGTTGCTTTGTGTATTTTTTGAACGAATGGTTGGTAACCTAATAAATTAAAAATAATTATCCATTGTGAAATATGATTTATTTGCAATATTAATTTGCAGTTCATTTTACAGTGTTTGAATGTTGTTGTTTCAGCTTAATCAAAGTCTCAATGCTTGTGTGGCCACTGTGAACAGATTTCTCGTACGGCACAATTTGCTGCTTTGTGTTGACGATCGTGGCAAATTTTCCTGCCACAAAATAGCTATTGTATTTTTGTATTTCAACTTGGACCAATGCGCTGTAATTGTTGTTGTTGTTGTTGTTGTTTTGAATTAATTTTTATTTTCATAATTGAAAATCTTTTTTTTTTTATTTTCAGTTGGAAGTTTCGAAAAGTGTTGAAAAGTTCAGCTTGAAATTGCACCGGGAACATCATTTACCCATGCCAACAACACCAAGCGTGTGCTCGCAGGTCGACATCGTTGCACCGGCTACTGCTCAGAACAAAGTTTGTTGACAAAATTATTAATTTTTGCATTTATCATTTTTAATAACTGACATTTTAATGATTTATTCTTGTCATTTATTGTTTTCATTTTCAATCAATTTTGAGGAAAATGCAAAAAGATTAATGTTGCAGCACACGCAGCAGTATTGTCGTGATTTGGTCAGGCAGGTGATCAATTTGCCGGTCGCGAGCTTGCAAGATCAAACCGACGACTTGTCCACGGTGAAGCATTGTAAATTTGCATTGTGTTTGTGTCAGTATTTGAAAAAGTGTCATTTTCAAAAGCGTCGTTCATTGTTCTTCTGGTCTCTTTGTGGTATTTCAACATTTTTCTTATTACTGTGCTCTGGACTGTAACGTAATAACCATATTATTATTATTATTATTATTATCATGCGTATGATAATTAATTCTCTTTGTGCATTTTGTTCAATTGTGAATCGCGATCAAAAATCAGTAAACTCTGATCAATAATTGTTGAAGCTTGCGCTCGGATTTGGCTAACAACGTTGCTTTTTGATCAACACGAAAATATTTTAATTACTTTGTGAAAATATTTGATTTGAAATTTCATTCTTTTACAGTTTATAGTTTTGTTTGATAATTTTCAAAAAAAAAAATCATGTCCACTGAAAAAGATCATCATCTGACAATGAAGAATGATCCTACTGGTATAATTGGTGACAAGGCAACTGCTGTCGACGCGGAACTCTTATCCGAAATATTGGGAATGGTGAATTGTTTTTTATTTATTTATTAATAATCACTTATCCAAGTGTTGTAATTTATTGATTCAATTTTGAATTTTCAAAGGGCATTGATCTGCGTGAATATGCAAAAGATGTTCAAAAACAGCTCAAGTCGGTCGAAGCGGATGCAATACAAGAATGTAAATTTGAATATTTTGAAACTTAACATTGACAATCACAAACGTGCTGTTGTTGTGTTCAGATGTTGAACAGGCGGAAAACATTGCCACGTTGCACAATGAAATTCGTAATTGTGATCAAATTTTGAACGTAATTAATTTTTTTTCCCCATTTTTTCTGAAATTAATTTCTCATCTACCGGTTCGTTTACAGCAGATGGAGTCGATGTTGACGGCTTTTCAGTCGGATCTGGGCAACATCAGCAACGAGATTCAATCACTGCAAGAACAGTCGGTGAAAATGAGCGTGAAGTTGAAAAATCGACAAGCCGTCCGAGGTGAACTGAGTCAGTTTATCGACGAGATCGTAGTGCCAGAAGTGATGATCAAGTACAATTTTGAATGCAAATTTAAATTTTTCCCTTTTTTTGTTGATCCTCATCATTTCGCAGGACAATCATCGACGAACCAGTGTCGGAGAGGCTTTTTCTTGAACAGTTGCACGAATTGCAGCACAAAATTGCATTCGTCAAGCAGCAAGGTTTTCGTGAAGCTCTTTCCTGCGTTGAAGTGGAAGGTCTATTGGAAAATCTTCGATTGAAAGTATTTGTTGAAAGCTAAAAAAAAAATGTTTTTTTTCTGATCTTTCATGGCTTTTTTTACTGTGATTCAGGCAACGGAAAAGACTAGAGACTTTTTGCTCAAGCGGATATATCAATTTCGCAAGCCAATGGCGAATTATCCAGTCACGCAGGGTACGTTGTTGAAGTACAGATTCTATTTCGAATTTATACTTTCCAACGACCGTTACGTGGCCAAAGAGATTCGTGATGAATACGTGAATACGACTAGCAAAATTTTCTACACCTACTTCAAGACGTACGCGAGTCGATTGATGAAACTCCAACTGGACGATGTAGCTACGAAAGATGATCTACTTGGATCGGATGATTCTGCAAAAATGGTCAACATGTTCTCCGTTAGACCGAACGTTCGCAACAGGGCGACGGTATTTTCACTGGGCTCTCGCATGTCGGTGTTGAAAGAGGATTTAGAAGCTCCAATCATCGTACCCCACGCGGCTGATCAGAATAAGCAAAAAGTGAATTTCAACTGTTTCGATTCAAACAATACACTTTTGTTTTTCACTTGTAGTTCCAATTTGAAGTGCTTTTTCGAAGCTTGCTCTATGCAGTGCTGGATCACGCTTGTCGAGAGTATTTTTTTCTATGTGATTTTTTTCTCGTCTCCGGACAACATTCTGTCGATATGTTCGATCAAGTGTTCAGCAAAGCTCTGCTAATTGTAACGGTAAGTGTTGCACAAGAGCATTGTTGGTTCCCTGTTTCTTTATTTGTTATTCATTTCACTTGTTCTTATCAAGAATGCTTGTGATGCGAACATGGCCAACTGCTTTGACTGTATTGCTTTGTTGCTTTGCATTCACATTGTATATCGCTATCAAGCGATTGGAAGACAACGTGGTTTGCCAGTTTTGGAAAAGTATATATATTTTTATTTATTTATTATTATTTAAATAAATAAATAAATATAATGAAAGTGAGTTTTCAGATTTTGGGAACAATTATTATTGCAACTATGGCTGAGATTTGAACAAATCTTGACGGCCAATTTGACCAGCATGCGTGATTTGGATGTGAAACGACTAGCGCCACTTGATTCAAGGCCACATTTTGTAATTTTTCAATTTTACTATTATTAATTGTTCTTTTTTCTTTTTTAATTTTAATTTATTCAGATCATACGACGATATGGTGAATTCTTTGCAGCGTTGACAGCTGTGAATGCAGATTTACCGGATGAAAAATTGCAACAATATCTTTACCGCTTGGAAAATGAAGTGGCTCATTTGTTGGCTCGTGCTATGCATGAATTTAAAAGCATTCGCGAAAGGACCATCTTTTTAATAAACAATTATGATTTGATCGTTTCAGTGTTGATGGTATGAAAGATATATATATGCAGGATAATGCATGTGCGCAAATGCTGAATAAATTTTTCAGGAAAAATTACCCGGCGAATCGATTGATGCCCAAGAGAGTAGCAAACGTTTGCAGGCTTACATTACTGAGTATGCGGAGCTGTTGCTCACTACCCACTTTGGCAGTTTGGTGAATTTTGTCTATCAAGCCGAGAGCCTCATTGAACAAGGCATGCAAGAGAAATTGAAAGATAATTCAGGTGAGCAAAAAATTTTGTACCAGATGAAAATTTTTCCATTGCTTTGTATTCTGCATGTTGAACGGCTTTTGAATCGTTTAGCCAATGTGAGGAACGTTGTGAAAACATTCAACAACGATTGGAAGAAGAACATTGAACAGATCAATCAAGAAGTGATGTCCAGTTTTTCCAACTTTCGTGTCGGTACAGCAATCTTACAAGTATGTACATGTGGATATAAAAATTACAATATATATCTGTGTACAAAACAAAAATAAACAGTGCATATT
This sequence comes from Trichinella papuae, assembly GCA_001447755.1. NCBI lineage: Eukaryota > Metazoa > Nematoda > Enoplea > Trichinellida > Trichinellidae > Trichinella > Trichinella papuae. The sequence continues at coordinate 64,850 of JYDO01000129.1, read as the reverse complement.
TTATTTCTAGAAAACATTTTCCCAGCTAATACAGTACTATCACCGATTGCACAAAGTGTTGGCCATGCCAACGTTAAATCACCCGGCCAGAAATGAATTGGTCAATATACACAACCTGATGGTAGAAGTGAAAAAATACAAACCCATGTTTTGACCCATTTTAAGTGCACCAAAAACACATTGTTGTGAACATTGGATAAATACGTTTGAATTCAAAAAAAAAACTGTGTGCCTTTTGAAATTCTACATATTGTCAATTTAGTCCAGTTCTTGCGCAGTATCCTCAGATGCAATGTACGATGGCCATTCGAAAAGAGGAAACAACGAGGTCAATGAGCCACGATACTGAAACGTATCAATCGTTTCGATGGATCTTTTCATACAATACAACGGTACGTGTGTGTCCGGAATATCCTGCAATAGTGGAATGAAGCTTCAAAAAATAGCCGAAAGAAAAAGCTTCATTTTCAACAATATCTATCCTCTTACACGAATCAAATCCAACATGATGAACACGATTTCCGTGGTTGACGGACGAACAATCGGTTCAGTAGCCCAGCATCTGCAAATATTGGTGATTGTCAAAACTGAGAAAAAAAAACGAAACAGAATCAACAATGATTCTTTTTTCCTCTTCAATAGCAGCACCGTTGGATCAATTTGTAAATTGCTGGATGTATTCCAGCTACATGGTGTGGTCTGACACCTTCGAGCAGCATCCAATGAATATTATTTGAATCTGTCACATCACCGAACGGATGCTGGCGGCTGTACATTTCCCACACGCAAATGGCCCAACTGTAGACGTCGGATTTTTCATCTCGGTCACTGCCTGCAACGGTGGAATTTACGAATAAGTTGTTGCTGAGCTGAAATATTTGCCTTCCTTTCCTTACTTCCTGCCAACACTTCCGGTGCCATCCAGGACGGACTTATGGGATTCGTTGTCAGGTGACCTTCGCTTTTCAAAAAAGCGGAACCAAAATCGCACAACTTCAAAACTTGTCCTCTTTCGAACAGCAGTAAGCTAAGGAAAAAGAACTGATATGCAACTTGAGTAACATTGTAAAAAAAATAATTAATTGCTCAGTGTTGCTCTGTCTCACTTTGGTGTTTTCACATCTCCGTGTATGATCGGCGACGGTGCCAGATTGTGTAAGTATTTCAATGCTTGAGCGGTTTGAAGTGCCCAGCTTGCCACATTGCCGCGGCTGAAGAACATGGGCGGGTCGGTGGAATGGACAACTGAAATGGAAAATGATTTTTTTTTTAAAAAAAACATTTAATTGGCCATTTCGTTCGGCATCTGACCATCGTATACTGAACCAACGTCCGCAAGTTCGGTTATTATTGCGAAAGGAACCACACCAGTGTAGCATGCCCCGAGAACAGTGACAATATTCATGTGACGACGGACGTCGTTCAGAAATTTTACCTGAAACACAGTGGCCAATGATGGGATGAAGCTTTAAAAGAGAAAATGTTGTTTATTGGTCGCTAACTTCTTTTTTCATCGTGTCCACATGGGCGAAATCGTTCATACACTTCACCGCGACATCCCTGTTGAAACAACGCCCCTTCATCACGACAGAAGTGGCGCCTTCGCTGATGAACTGAAAATTCAAATATCAAATGCAAAAAAATATTATAAATTGAAACAATAACAACAACAATTCTTCAATGGTCAGTGCCCAAATTCTGTCAAATCACACCTTTTCAATGTACACATCATCGGAATTGACCACCGTGAACACTTTCGGTTCTTCTTCCATGTTTTATAGAAATGAACTTTTTTTTCTTTGACAAAAAAAATGGCCAACCCTGAAACTTCAACCAGTAATTTATAATGCATCTCTTTTTCGGGCGCTACATTCGCAATTCGCTTCAAGCTTAATGCATCTTAGAGTGGATCGATCGATCTGTTGTTGTAGAAGAAATTACAAAAAAAAATAATTTAAATAAAAGAAAAACAAAACAAAAAAGCTGGTGGTGGAAGATTGGGTTGAATCGACAAAGCACCACCAACAGTGGCTAGCATTGGAAATAAGCCGTACTGGGAAAGCTGAGCGACGTTAAGAGCTGATTGGATAGATGAGCAAGAACAAGCGTTGGCCAAATTTCAAATACCGACCACTGTGTTGCATTCGAATCGCGCCGATCAAGGCGCTGCTAATGATCAAGTTCGATTTAGCTGTGGCAATTTTGCCCACGACAACCGGGAAAATCTGAAAACAATTGCAAAAATTGGACCGAAAAACAAAAAACGAACCATTTAGCGCTAACGACAAAGTGATAATCAAGATACAGTATATTGTCATTAATGGCATTTAAGCTCAATCGATGAAGTTTACTGTTGACAGTCAACATTTAAAAAATGTCTGTAAAAAATTAAGTAATCTTTTTATTTTAATTAATTAATTATTTATTTACTCATTTATATGTTCTTTTTTAGTGGAAGATTGGCGGTGAAAAAAAAATTTTTTTTTTAATTACCAGATTTACTACATTCACCACGAAAATTTGTTCGGCAAATGAAAGGACGAGGATTCTTAAAATTGCAATTATTTGTTGTTTAGTACAAATTTCGTTCTTTTTATTCTCTGAAACAAAACAAACAACTGGTAAAGTTGGACAAAGTAATTTATGATGAATAAATGTGATTTTTGACAGAATATAAAAAGAAAAAGAATTTGCCATCTGGAGAAAACTGTTTTACTGAGCAGTAGCAGAAAAAAAAGAACATCAATATCAGAATAAAAAGTTTCTTCGGTAATCAAATTCAATTTAATAATAAATAATTTTCAGCCTTGTTCTTCAGCACAATCATCCTCATTTTCATTTTCATTCAACGGCAATGCAGCATCATCTGACAATGGTCCGTTCAAAATTTTGCGGTGTCGAGTACGAGAAACGTTTTGGTATTTGAAGTAGATTTCACAAATGCTCTTCACGGCCATAGTCACCACACCGCCGGCCAGAGTACGATAAAAATTGGAACTGATAATATTGCCTAGAAGGATCTCACCAACCCAAGAGGCAATTGTGGGTAACAGTACTGCATAACAAACAGAACGGGTAAACGAATGAGCTACTTCGACTGACGTCGACGGTGGATTTTGTCTCTAAACAAGAAACAATAGTGTAACAATTTTATAATAAGAACAAACATTCATTCCAATAAAAGATTTTAAATTCAAACTTACTGGTAGCAGAAGTCGTTCGAGCATTCCTACTACATTACTCTCCCAATGAAACAACTGAAGTGACACCAGTGAAATCGGTATCGCAGGAAATACAACGAAAAGCACAGCAGGGTGAAGTCGAACCAAAATTTCAAACGCGTCAGCATCACCGCACAACTGGATAAAAGTCACGCCACCGAAAGTTACCGCAATCCAATATATGGAACCAAAAACGAAAGCTCCGGTTAAGACTGGGCAGACGTACGAAATCGCTTGATCCACCTTTATGAGCAGCTTCATCGGTAAAGGAAATGCGGGATATCGAAGACGATACTGGTAACCACACTGCGTGCATTTAACAGGCGTCAAACTGTCTCCCATTTGCATCACGTCAATCCAACGCTGCAAGCAGCTCTCATGCACCCATTTCGTCGATCCACAACACAAGCAAGGATTCAACCAGTTTGAATTTTTACTTTCTTCCTTACTTTCCAAACAAAAAAAGCACACATCTGATGTTCGAGGGACTTCCTGCAACGATCTTACTTCCGCGCTTGACATTTCCAACGTTTGCAAAAACGAGAACTACAATGATTACACTGAAAAATAGTATGATAAAATTAAAGATTTTCAGGCTCAAATAAATTTATGATTATTCCAAAAATAATTATTTTCAATTTCATAAATAAATGGTAAATTTTATCTATTTTTACAAATTTATTAATTAAAAAGTTAAATAAAATAATATAACATACCTGGTAAGTTGAGTTGCGAAAAAGTGAAAATTGAATTTTGAAAATTTAAAATTCTTTGTCACTAAAATTTTACAGCTTATACAATGTTGATAATATTTATTTTTGTTTATATTTTATCATGTTAATAAATTACGCAATTAAAAAAATTAGGACATGGGCACAACTTGAAGTTTTTTATTTGCACAGTATACTACAGCAATTTTACGACAGTTAAGAACTGTATTTATCTTGTGCTGCGGTTACCTTTAAATTGAACTTTTTAATGGGCAATCTTAAATTTTCAAACGATTATTACTGAAAGTTTTGCACAAACGGCGATGAAACTTCTGTTACTGTTCCAAATTCTTATACTGGGTATGTTTTTATTGAATTCATTCGAATTTGTTGTTTTATAATTTAATGATCACATGATAATTAATTATTATTATTATTTTCAATTTAGTTTTCAACATCCAAGGAAAGAGAATTCTTGAAAACATTTACGTCAAGTTGTCTGCTCATTATTCGTGCTCTTTGATTTTGAACGGCACCCACGAATTTGGCTGCAAATGTGAATTTTATATTACCGAAATTGTTCATTTGTTTATTCTTTAAAATTGTCATTTTAGCTTATCTAAATGGAAACAAAGGGATTCTATTTTGGGCTAGATCATTGGAAGATTTGAATTACATCCAGTCTGATGAAAGCCAAAGCGGTCCGTATGTGCTGATGATTGAATCGTCTAATCTCGAATCTCTGTGAGATTTTAGCGTAGTTAAACATTTTGTAGCGAACTCAACAAATTGTTTATTTATCTTCTAGCGGATACACATGGTTTTCACGCATACGAAGCAACATTGCTGGCCTGTTAGTTTACGTTAATGAATCCAACGTGGACGATTTAAAATTTAGCGAAGATACTCGTTGTCCGAATTCAAATTTTGGTATGTATTTGATTTTTATTTAAAATTTAAATATATTTAAATGATTGTTTAATTTTTTTAAATGTATTTTAATATTTTTGCCATGTAGAAATTTTTATACAAATAGTAAGTGAATGAATTTTCAGATATTTATACCGATGATCCCGATTACAGTAACTGCAAAAAGAACGAATGGAACAAATATGGCAATGGTATTCGTTTTTTTTATTGGGGAATTCCAGCGTTTCTTGTTGTAAATGAAACTGAAGTGAAAATATTGATTGACAAGGTATTTTTTGTTTTCAATGTAAATACTTTTATTTATTATTGTTAACAATTTTAGTGTTTTATGAATTATAATTATGGGACTTATGGAAAGTCGGTGAAATGGCCACTTTGTGCTGCTGAGCTGACTGATTTTAAATTGGCTGCTGGCGATGCAGAGCGATGCATGCGCAGAAATGAAATTGACAACATATTCACAGCCGAAAGTGAGATGCAGACATTATTTTATCATTTTTTTTAATATTCACTCGTATATTTCAAATTTCAGTTTATTATTGCTTGCCTATTCAAAATTGGAACGTCTACGCATTTCTACCTCAACGATCATCGGAAATGTTGGCCAAAAATCACAGCGTATTTATGCTGATGTCAAGAGTTAGTATCAATTGATGAAAGTCTTTTCATTTGCCAAGAAATTAAAATCTTGTCTTGTTCAGGTAGATTCATTTACAATATTCGAAGATTTGGATTATGGTTCTTCTGCCATCTCTTCACTGCTTGTCATTTTGGCTGTTTCGGAAGCTCTCGGCAAAGATGCGCATCGCATTGCAGACCTGTCTGCCAAAAACGACCGACAGCTACTTCTTGCGTTGTTTTCAGGCGTATGTCGTGACAATAATTGATTTATTAAAATTAGACTGGTAGTTTTGATTTTAGGAATCATTTGATTATATTGGTTCATCTCGAATGGTTTGGGAAATGATGCACAACAATTTTCCGGCAGTGGATAGCATTCATTCGGAAGCTTTAACAAAATTATCCAGTTTGGGCTTTCTGTTGGAAGTTGGCGATTTAACGTATTCTGATGATTCTTTGTACATGCACATTGATCCAAGATCGTATCAAAAATATGGTTCTGTGAAAGAAAAGGTTTTAAATTGAAATTAATTTTTGTGGAAAAACATTTTTTTTTCTAAATTTCAACGTTTTTAAATTTAGATTGACATGACGGCTAACGCGTTGAGGAAACACAGTTCCAGTATCCAGTTTATTTCAGACAAGCCTCTACCTCCTTCATCTTTGCATAGTTTTCTCAAAGAAGACGATTCCATCCCAGCTATTGCTATTACTGGCTACGGATCATCATTTACAAATAGGTACGTAGAAATTGTTTAGCAATATTTAATAAAGTCTCCTTTATTATTCATTATTTGAATTTTTGCTTTTGTAACACAATTTAATACAATAAATATGCATATTTTGTTGTAAATGCAATTAAACTATTTAGAACAAACTAATTCTTTAATATTTTCATTGATGAATAAAAATATTCCTTGATTATTTAATACAAACAATCAGGTATTACATACAGTAAGCTACTTTTTGACTTATTGTTTAAATAAAAAGTTGTTTTAATTTTTGTTGCATATTTTTAAATCTTATAAAATTTGTACGATATATTGTCTTGTTGTAGATTTTATAATTCATTTTTGGATCAACCTCGATTTTTGAATATTTCCGAGTACAAGAAAACAGCGTTGGATGTTGCAAATTTGCTCGTCAAATTGAGTCTGCGTTGGTTGAACAATGATGTGGATGTGTTGGATCCGCCAGTTATCAATCAGACAATGGTCTGTTTGTTTTTTATTTTAATAACTTTTGAATTTTTAATAAAAATGTTCTCCTTTAGTTCGACATTATGACCGATTGTTTTCTTCAATGGCCAAGTTTCAATTGCACTTTGTTTCTTCAATTGTCAGAGAGTTTGCCACCTTCATGGCATGATATGGCATTGAAGGCTTTAACGGGTATGAATTATTATTATTATTATTATGTTGTTTTGTATTATCAGTTTAATTGTTATTGTGTTTTGTTTTGTTTGCTTTTTAGCAGTTCCAGGAAGACGAACGTTTACCGGATTAGGACCCGAATATATGATTTTACCAAGCCGAGTGTATTCAGAATTGCTGATGTTTTACTTTTTGGGTGAACGGGTAGACAGTGGTGCTAATGTGACATACAAAAGCTGCTTTGAAATGAATAACACAAATCCGGTGAGAAGTGAAAAAAAAAGTGTGGCTTTTTACATTTGTGAGAAATTTATTTTTCTGTTAGCTTCAAAATTGCTTGTTCTACCAAGAATTGTTCTTGTATAATGCATCTGATGGAAACAATTACTGTATTTGTTCTCCTGTGAAACACTCTCTGGCGAGGTCTCCGGCATTCGATATTGCAGGTATGATGCGTGCACTTGTTGTTATTTTTATGCTTGTGTTCTCATTTGTTCCATTTTCAACAACAACTCCGTTCTCAGATTATGATTACAAGTCGGGTAAGTATTCTACTTGGGTGCTGTCTCTGGTGAACGCCGAGCCCACTGTGCGGATATTTCTCGTCAACAGTTCTGCTTGGCAGTTGACGGTCTTTTTAACCGGAATATGCTTGTTTTTTGTATCGTTATTTTTTATCCACGTCATCACTAAGTCGTCGCATCTGTTATTCAGCGATTCGCTAGTGGCAGTATGAAGGGGCATGCATGCTGACTGATGATGACAAGAGAGTCAAACAGAATAATTGATATTACTTATTTTGATCATTTAATGACAATGTGTTAAGTAGTAGAATAAAAGGAAAGCAAAAGCAAAAGAGAAAAACATCAAATTTTAAAAAGTGCTTTCAAATGGTGTGATATTTTCTGGCACACAGCAATGCGTGCATGCGTTCTTTGGCCGGTTCGAAGTTTTCCTGCAAAAGAACGGTGGAATAGTAGAAAGCAAGTGCACGCTGCCAGTCGCCCTTGAAAAATAACAACACGATTATTTTAATAAGCAGCAACAACAACAACAATATTTGTCTCACCAATGATGCATATGTGTTAGCTAAGATGAAGTGAATGATCACCAATTTTGGTGACAGACGCAGAGCTGCACCGGCTACGATCAACGCCGAACGGAACCAACCGCTTCGTTGGTAAACGTTGGCAAGGCTGATCCAACCTAGATCCTGAGAAACAACAGAAAATACAATTTTAGAACATTTTCAGCTCAGAACAATGGAAAAGAAGAACCTTCATCGACGTTGGCGCATAGGCGATGGAATGTCTGAGACAGTCGATTGCCATTGATGAATTACCAACAGTTCGCCAGTACAAAGAAGCAACCAAACTGCACAGCCAGATGTCATCTGCATGCATATACATACATATACATATACATATATATTAGCAAATGCACACAAAAGTATAGTTGTTATACCGGATGGGTTTTGCATTGCATGTGTGATTCGAGTGGCAACCATCTGTAGACTTTCGGCACGATTTGAGCTCAAGCTCAAGAGCACTTCGGCAAGACCCTTTTCAGGCTTGTAATCAACGGCTGACTCATCACGTCTTGTGAAGCCAGCCAAATGATCCATGGTCCACATGTTGCCGGCGAAATCAGTCGGACAGATTGGTTCGAGAAATTCTTCTTCAACAGGCGTTTCGAAATGCAAAAGCTTTCCAACGCTAAAGCAACGAAAATGTGAAACGAAAAAAAAATACATTGATTATTATTAACAACAACGAGAAAAAGATAGAACATACTCTAATCCTTTGCTTTGTGGAGATAACCACATGGATATGGACGAGTCGAAGTTGAAATTTCTCAGTCGTTGTTGGCATTCGGCTAAAGAATGTTGAACGTGATCCACGACCACCGGTCTAGCATCGTAGATGTGCAAAGGCAATTCTGGCACCACAGTTGGCAGGCGTGTGTCCTTCTGCAATCTGGCGACGTGACGATGCGGCGATGGTGGTGGACGAACGTTTTCCAATTCTTCACTTGGAATTTGCACGGCCACGTCGACGAAGGTAGCTTTTTTCATAGATTTACGACCACGCTCCACCTCCGGCTGCACGTAGGAACCATCGGCCAAGCTTAGTGCAGGCTCGTAGTCGTCATCGGCATCCAATTCCTCTTCCAACGGAATTGAATGCTTACGAACCCGTTCGCACAGTTCCTCACTGCTAGTTTTCATGATCATTTCGTTGAAGCTGTTGCGTTGGCCACAGCTATTCGACGTTTCAGACCATCTGTTCAACTTTTCCACAAAACAGGGTAAGTTCTCCACGCCCTACGTTATAGAAATTGGAATAGAACAAAAATCTTAAAACTGCTGACACCATCTCAAAGTTGGCAACAAACTTGATCAAGCAGGCGAGCAGCTCGGAGCAGTTGGACAATTTCACGACGACTCTTCGGTTCCAACTCCAAACTCAGTGTCAAATGTTCCACTGCTGACGAATAATTGTGATTCAAAGTCAAATAATAACCGAGAAGATGATGTGAATCAGGCTGAAAGAAAATGAGAAAAAAACAAACAGCAACTCTTACACACATATATGCTTGTGCATGTTGGGGATGAAGAAAGAAAAAAAATAGTTGGGCATATTCTTACTTCAGAATTGTCAACTTGTATCGCTTTTTCAGCTAGATCGATAGCATCGTCAAGTTTACCACCAATTTGATAAGCTAAAACGCTGAGCTGCGTTAGCGCCATGTCGTTGTAAGCAACACCGTCTGGATCATTCAACGCTACGCATAAGCACGCAAATGCTTCACCGTACATATTCAACATACGCCAATACAACGCTGCCAAGTTGAACATCAGCCACGTTGGTCCCATTCTCTAAACCACTACTGATCACATACATTTCTGTGCTCTTTCAACTCTTACTTACATATTTGATCATAGTGAACAAAAATTGGCCGAGCTCATGTTCTGGATTTTGCAATGGTCCTATCATCTTCTGGACATGCTGGAATGAAATGAAAAGGCAATTTTTCATTTTGAACATTTTATTCCATGTGCTTATCAGATTATTGTTACTTCACGTAGGGCAGGATCCACTTTTCTGGCAATTTCGTCACTTTCATAAACGTTGGCCAATTTATACAGTTTAAAGAGACGATCTCCGGAAGGAAGTTGGACAATGTTTACGTTCGTCATGAACGGTTTACACATCGGACGTTGTTCGACCAATGATTCGGCAGCAAAACCCTCACGGAACTTGATGTAAATTTTCCAAAATTCTTTCACTCTGAAATTTCAAGAAGAAAACTAACTAATAATAATAATAATCTAACAAGCAAAATAACATTGCACTCACTTTACACCTTTGCTGTCCGAGTGGATGAACAATGATGGAGGATTTTCTGGAATTTTCCAACATGCCTCAGATGATGTCGAACTCTGACTATTTGCATCCGAATAATTCGGTTTGTCGACTGACAAACTCCACTGACTTGGAAATTTAACTCCTACATCTGATGGATACATTGGTAAATCATCTGATTCTTCACCTGCATGTTCTTCTTCTTCTTCTTCTTTTGCTACATCATCTTCTAACATCTACAAATGAGGTAGATTTATTTGAATGAAATTTGCAATTCTTTGTTTTTTCTCTCTTCTGATTCACTTAATGATTACAGAAGTCACAAACCTTAGACGAGAGTTGCTTTCCCTTGCGAATTTGCTTGTTTTCTGCATTCTGAATGTGCCGTTCATATTCGTGGGAAACGGCATCACACTTCATCGCGAGCTTTCCAGATGCTTCCGACTTCAAACGACATTCCAAGCCTTCAAAGTACAAGGTAAGCAGAAAAAAAATGTTTTTTTTTTTGCTTTTCAATTATGAATTTCTCAAAACTCTCTTCTCACCGGGTACGGGACTGTAAGTGATGTAATTGTAAAGCATTTCCGAGTTCACCGCGCTTTCTCGATCTTCAACAGTATCTAAGTTGCTCAGCAAAGCTTGACCATCTTCCAACAGTTCTTTGAACGAGTCCAATTCGTCCAACAATGAGTTCAGGTTGCTTAAAGTAGTAATTAAGTAATTTAAATGGATAAAAAAATTTTTTAATTTGGAAAATAACTTACGTATGCTGTTCTTGGAGTGCATTTTCTAACTTTTCATGACACTTGATCGCTGCTACATAGTTCTCAGCCACTGACCTGAGAACGTTGCTCATGGGCATCAGCATGAGCAATTTCAAAATTGTGCTCGCTTTTTTATATTGTGAAGTTGCCTTAAAATTGACAACAAATTGAAAGGGAGGAAACGTTCAGCTTTATAGTATTTTGATTTTACCGCGTAAACGTGACTGACTGTGATCAAAGCTCCGAGAGAATTGTTCATTGCGACGGTCATGTCAGCAACGATCGAAGCATCGGCCAGTCGGTTGCCATGGCCAAGCACATTCAACAGGCTGAGCATTGGAATGACAATCTGATTCCTGGTATATATATGTATGTATATTTTCATTATGAACAACAACAACAACAAGCTTTGGCACTGGATTTACCTCGGCACGAAGTAAACTGCAGAACGCAAGCAGTGAATTGCTTCGGTTGAATTGCCCACGGCACGCCAATAATACGAAGCTAACGTGTACAGTTCCCAGGATGTTGGATTCTTGAAACATCTTTTACTTATTGAACAATGCAAAACAACAATTGAAAAAGCAAATACTCTTTCCAGTGCTCTCGCCACGGATGTACCGAAATGTCCTGTGGTGGGCCATTCTCTGAAAACCAAACTGGCGATTGATGCTTCTGGCTTTGACGTTATCAATGATGGATTGTGAACACTCTGCATTAATAAAAAAATGAATGAACAAATTAAAAAGATTCTTCTACCATATATACCTCAATTTGATCAAGAACGGCTACGCTGAAGGATAACGACAAGTAGTCGCCGCAGTGCGGTTGCTTGGAAACTGCGCCGTCGGAAAGTTTTCGCAGATTTTCAATATCGTCTGGTCTTTATAAATCACAGCAAATTATATCATTCAAATGTAGTCCGCCTTCTATTGCACAAATTCATCAATTGTGGATTATCAACTACTAAGAAATTACAACACATCTTTTAAGGCAACAAATTCATTTTCACATACAAACTAAGTGGTGTTGCTTTGTATATATTTTCTTTGGCCAAACAAGAAATGTTCAAAAAAAATCTTACTGATAGCCGAAGCCGGACAACGGCACTACAGACGTTGGAAAAGTACCCACCAGCTGTACGAACGGCATTGGTGTAGCACAATCTGGATCCGTAGAGATGATTTTTATATCAATATCCGGGTCGTCGACTATTTGGCGTGCATTTATTGAATTCTAAGTTTTAAAAAGTGAAATTGTGCATGAATATCATATTACGGTAGCGTCACATGTTGCGTTCGAATGTTTAACAAATGCACTACGTGTATATGTGCAAAATTTATGTAATGGATACCACTGTTTTGTCAATTCGTACAGATGGATACGTGCTGATTTGTCGAGCATAACTATTACTCAGATAGAATGAATCAAATAATAATGATAAATGAAGATTATCAAAGTGAAAGCGAAACAAATTATGCATCAATAAATACAGATATATTTTGTGTCTGTATCGTTTTTTTTTCACGTACCGCTCTTTTGTGAAGCTCTTTATTGAACGCATTGATTTGAAGAAAGATGGTCTCCTGATTCAAGAACTGGACCAAATCATGCGGTCTGAGGATGTTGAAAAACGATTGCTTCTAAAGAGAGATGTATCGCTTGAAGTTCATTTAAAAAAGGGTAATTTCATCCGTTACCACCGGCTCGATGATACCATCGCTAACTATCCACTGATTGATTGCTGTACAACAGTGGAGAAATATTATGAAAGTAAAATTGAAATTTATCCAATTGATCATCATGACGTTCGTTTCGTGTAACTGAAATGAGCACAGCGTTGCAGAATGAACAAATTTCGTCGATAGTAATTTTCGGTGCTACAGCATGACATAAGGAAGGTCAATGGCATCAACATTCATAAAATTGTGACCCATAAAGAAAAAGATGGTCGATTTTTTCCCATTTTACATTTAATTTCATACGGAAATTTTATTTCACATTTCTTTGTATTGGAGAAGGGATAATTCATTTCTGTGTTATAGGGCAGTTAGTAATTCAATTAGAATACCAGTCAATTTGAAATTAATAACGTTGTGAGGGTAAAATTCAGTTATTAACAACAGCGATTGTACTCTGAGTGAAAAAAGGGCAATGAATTTACCTTTTTCACATTTGAAGTATGGGGAATTTATAAATATATAAATTCGTATTGTGTACACTTTTTAGTCGATAAATTTTTATGTTATTTTATGATGAATTTTTACAGTAAACTTACCGTATACACGATGGGTATGGTTTTTGGTTGCATGCGAAATGATGAGCAAAATTAATTGTTATTTTGCAAATATAATTCTCACTTACAGTGACTTTTCTATAAATATAATTTATTATATGAGCTTCATACGCGTAAATTAATACGAAAAATTCTCGAAGGATCATGCGAAGAGAACATTTTAATCACGAAAAGTGTTTTTTGCATTAATTGTCCACATTGAATTAATCGTATTAATTTTGCATTCAGTTGTTTGAAATTCAACACTCAACACTTCGATTTGGATAGGTGGAAATAATTTTCATTAGTTGAAAGTGATCAGTTGACAATATTTGTGAATGTGTGAAAGTGGTTTTTTTTCCTTGGATAATGTTCAAGTTGAATAGGTGCTTTGAATGTTTAATTGGAGAATGTTAAGAACAGAAAAAAAACATTTTTTTTCTGAAATAAAAGTGTATATTAAGCGTTTTAAAAATGAGTTACGTTGAAAATTGGTTGGCGATTTATTTGATCTGAGTTGCGGTTGTGAAAATGTAGATGTTTTGCAATTTGGTTTCGTAGCTGGGTGGCAGTGTTTGTTTTTGATCGGATGGATTACATGTTCTCTACATGCAGATGTGAGATTATTTATTTATTTATTTATTTATTTACTTGTACCTTTGTGAATTAATACAAATGGTGAATTAATTTAATTACAATGAAACAACAATTGTGGACGGCAGTAGTTAGTGGTTGCTGGATTTAAGCAAAAATTAATTGATTGGCATAGATTGTGGATAAAAAGAGAAGCGAATAATAGAATAGAATAGAATAGAATAGAATAGCTGAAATGAAAATGATTCATCTTATGAAAATGCGGTTGTAAACAAATGTTGTTTTCTTCACTTGTCGCACGATCCGGTGTCGTTGTCCATTAGGTGGACAATTCATTGTTCGGTCAACAAGCCACGGGTCCCGGTTGGCCGAGGCAAATTGAACGATCGACCAGCCGCAGAAGCATCTCAGGACAAAGTGGAAGTTGCGAGCACACTGAGCCGGAGCGTTACGTTCTATTCTGATAATTCTATTTTCTCGGTTTAATAGTGTCGTGTCAGCTAGGGTCCAGTATTCTCCAAATTGCAATGAATCAACAACAACGGTTGTGTTGTGCAAAAATAAAGCGCCACACCTCTGGACAGCTTCAATCGACTTCGGCTGGTTTTGGTTCACTTCCATAGAAGGGGGCAGTTTTTGTCCATTTTGCCAATTTATATCAGTTGGTGGAACGAAGGATCGATTGCCTGCCCACGCTCAAGCTCACCTGGATATATTGTTCCAAGTTGCTCAATTTTGCTCAATCGATCATACTGGCTCTTAATGCGGGCATTATAAAACGGTAGAACGAAAAAAAAAGTTGTGTTATCTCTGAATTATTTGAATTTTTTTTTTTGCTTTTTATAAAGAGTATAATTTTTATAAATTGACATTTCAAATGGAAGAATGTTGAAATTGATGTTTTCTTGTTTTTCGATTTTAAAATTATTCTTTGCTGTAAGTGAAACAGAAATAGATTCGGTAATTTGAAGAAGCACAGTATGTACGCTTGTCACTAGTATTATTATTTTTCACACGAAACAATGGAAATTTTTTCAAAATGGTGTACTTTAAAAAAATTTTTTTATTTAATCAAAATTTTGCCTGAAGATAAAAATTATTTTTTCTTATTTTTTGACAAATGACGCCTTTTTAAAAATCTCTAAAATATATATGTATATATATATATATATATATATATATATATTAATGCGGACCAATGTTGTTGTTGGTGTCGATTGTCATTCGCATATACCATCTGTTCATCTGTGGATGCTTTAAATTATTTTCCAACGCGGAAGTGTCGCAATTGCTGAAGTTCAATGGAATTTGCTTTTTTCACCCTTGCTTCTCCTCGGTAAAGCATTTTTTCTTTGAAACATTCACTGTAAAGTGGTGTTGTGTTATTTTCAAGATTGGAGGATGAAAAACTTTAAATTGACTATTTGATTGATTTTGGTGCAGAGGTTTAAAGTGGATTTTTGTTAAAAAAATAATCCAAGAAAAAAGAACATTTTAAAGTTGTGTAGTATTAATTTTTGTCGCTCAGAGGTAGGTGATGATGCTAGTGATGTTGAAGGCAACTTTTGTCAGTTTAGATGCACTTCACAGAGTGTTTCGCTTTTTCGCAGAAGTGGCTATTTAATTAGCTCATAGTGCACAGCTGTTGGTTGCATTGTCACTCTTTTTAAATCCCATTAATAGCAAAACGAGCACAATTATACTGGTGAAAGCGTGTGCGTTTGTTTGGTGGGACGGTTTGCAATTGTTTTGTAATTTGGAGAAGAATTTTGCAAATTATATATATAAATATATATATATATTAATTGATTCATTCATTTATTTATATTTTTGAAATTGAAATTTCAAATTTATTCTTCATCTATTAGCAGAGAATAATGAACGAAATGTGAACTAGAATTGCTTGAAACTGGAAATGTTTTGCTTGAAGCAAGCTTGAAAATCAGACCAATGCTTTCTTGACACTTACAAAAATTCCATCTTACAATAATGATAATAATTTGTAAGAGAAAATTTTAATCTTGAATAAAATATTTTTTTTGTTGATTCAGGTAAAAATTCCTTTTCTAAAAATGTTTTACTCATTTTCCGTTGAGCATTATTTCTCCAAGATTTGCAATCAAGCGGTAAAAAGGCATCTCTCTCTCTCTCTCTCTTTTTATGCGGGGTGTGGCAGAGTCAATTTTTTTTAATGTAACTTTTTGATTTGGAAATCATTTCTAGTGAAAAAATAATACTTTATTTTTTTTTCAATGGAAAATATGAATAAATTTTTATGCGCATGTGTTGGCGATGATTGTTCGCATTTTTGCCTGAAAGAAGAAAGGCTAATGTAATTTTTGTTGGAACATTTTTGCAAACTTGTCATTATAAGCACGCAGGGCAGATTGTGTAGGACAGGAAAAATCCAGAAGCAGTTGTTTAATTGAGTTTTTCCACTTATTTTATGTAAAAGTTGGTGAAACGTTCTACTTTTGATCAATGTTTTGATAAAGTAGTCAATTTGTTTGAAAGCTTTAGCTAAATTGGTCGTAAATTGTTATTTCGTATTTTATTCTATTGCAATTTGAAAAAGAATAAAAGAAACAATAGTTTTGCATATGCACACACAAACGCACACACACACACATATATATATATATATATATATATGTATATTTGTAATTTTTTTTTATAGAATAATTGACATTGCTGAAATGAGGGGTATATTTAAATTTAATTATTCTGATGAATAAAAAGAGTATAATTATTCTTGTATTATAATTACTATTTGATGTGACTATTGTGTTTTTGTGCATAGAAAATGTGAGAACTTTTCATTTTTGAAATTTTATTTGAGTTTACAGCGGCGACGACGACATTGGAGCAATTTAAGCCACGCTTGTGTGTGTTGTTGTGTGACAAACGTGCACTTGTTGTCTCGTTCTCTTCTCTCTCTCTCTCTCTCTCTCTCTGTGTGTATGCTTTTTGCCTTTTGGCTTAACTATGTTATGTGGGCGTGTAAGCTAAAGCAAAAACTGCCACTTTGCAGACCGAAGCACTTTTCCCACTGGCTAGCCAGTTTTTAGCTTTCGAATTAGTTATTTGTTCATCATCTAGCCTCGCAGGCAGCATGCATGCAGCATGCAGCATGCACACACACACACACATACACACATACGCATGAATTCGCTTTGGCTTTCTTGATTTGATTATTGTTAAAACAAATAAGTTGTGTTTAATTTTTCTTTTCACTGAAAATATTTCTTTTTGAAATACGTTTTTAATTTCAATTCTACACATCAGATTATTTGTAGAACTTTTCGCTTTTTTTCCTCACACTCCTACTGTTGATGCATCCATCGGTTCTGTTTAATTGCAATACATAAAGATGTTGCTTATTTTAACGGAAAAAGTTTCACTTTTTACTCTCATCTATAATGAATTTATCAAAAAAAATTGTAATAATAATTTATGCAAATATTTTAATTAATATATGTTTGTTAAATTTTTTGGTAAGAATTTTTGTTATCAAATTTCTCCATTCACATGCTGCTATTTAAAACAAATGATTGATAATAGCTTTGAAATGGACTTTCGAGATTGTTCTTCTTGCTCTTTTCCATTACAATTTGTTGAGTTGAATAGTCTAATAAATCAAGCACTAGCCAAATGTTTTTATGTGTTGATCACAGACAGGGTGGCTTGTAATGTTTTCTTTTTTCTTCTTGTTTTGTTAGCATCTTGGATATATTGTATATATCTTGGAAAATTTACTTTTACAATTCAAAATATTACCAATGAATGAGAATGTTATGTAAAGTTGAACAAAAGGCACTACTACCTCTCTTTGCAAGCAAGACAAATTATATATTCATTTTTATTTTTCAACTTCTCTTATTGTTATTAAGTTTTTGTGTGACAATTTTATTTTATAAAAGATTTTCCATTTTCATATAACAATAATTTTTTATCCAATGTTAAAAAAAACTTGTTATTGAGTTTGCCTAAAATGCGCATGCAAGCATGCGGAATGAACACTGAATGAATTATGCAAAGAAAATTTTTCTACAATTGGCTAAAATATTAATCGAAAAAATAAATTGACTTACTCATTAATATGAAAATTAAAAACGTTGATTTTTATCATTTCACTTCATGAACATGTAAAATGAGGTTATTATAAATGTTTAATTTAGCAATTATTAGTATTGTTGTTGTTGTTGTTATGTGGAAAACTAAACTTTTATTCCGTTATTTTTCTAAAATTCATTGCCAAGCCAATGAGAGACCGTGAAAAATTAATTCACCATTTGTTACTTTGTTTTCTATTGAAATAATTTTTAAATAATTCAACTTTTCATATTTTTCTGTTTTGTCGCGCGTTTTACTGTTTGTAGTTGCTTGAAGTTGGCTTTACTTTATTCAGCATTAACAATTTTTTTTCTCTCTCTCCTTCTCATTGAAAATTGTTCCGTTTTATCCGTTTTTTCTGTTCGTCATGATGAATCAAATTTGCCTCTTGTAAGACTTCTTCAACAACAACAAAACGATTATCCATCATCTATAATTACAATACCATTATGTACAACAAAAGTGATCATGCTTTTCTCAATAGTTACATTTTGTTGTGTTTTTTGTCGGTTATCAATTTCATAAGTTGTTGTTGTTTTTGAATATAATGAACAAATTTTTATTGTTTTCTGGCTTTTTGAAAATTTCATGTCAGTAGTTGAAATTTGCATAATTAAAGGGAGAATGTTCAGTCGTTGTCATCATTGATAATTGCATCAAATTTCGTTTATACGTATGTATAAATAAAATATCAATAAATCAAATTTTTATCATATGCTTTATTTGTTTTATAATTGATGCAGTTAAGAATTTGAAATAACTTTTTAAAATTAATTTTCAAGAGTTGTATTATTTTTTCCGTTATTTGAGGAATATTGAGCAAATTTATTTTGTACAGTGCATTTTTATGCATGGGCAGAAGCATTAGAGAGGACGAGTAATTTTTTTTTTAATTGTTCCACATTAAATAATTTTTAGCGTACACATAGATTGTAATGCTTGAAAATGGCACTGTATAAATTTCTGCCTTGTAAATTTTTTGTTTAGCTTTGTTGCTTTACTTTGCTTAAAAAAGAGATAGGAAAGGTTAGAGAAATGGTGTAGCAGTGGTGGAAGTTTGTTTGACGTCAGTTATTTTCTTGGCCAGCGGGTTATGCATATACAAAGAGTATGTGTTTTGTTCAGAAAGTCGAGCCACCAGGCTTGTTATGTTTTATTGATGCAAGCTTTCAGTCTGCTTGCATATATTCCTCTTCCTTTGCGACAGCAATCAATTGTCTTCTTTGCTTCGAGTTCAAGTTCTCTTTGTGCTATGTGCAATAGTTCTGTTGACTTTACAAAGAGTCCTTTATGCTCTGCAGCTCATGCAAATTTAAACTGGTACTCAATATTCATTTGTTTGCAGCTGAGATGAAAAACAAAGAAGCAAACATTAGAAAACCTTGAAGCTTGACGTAACTGTAGTCTGTCTGTCTTTGACTTTGCTGATTATCTGTCAGTAATAAATTTTTACACGCACATACATACATACATACACACGTCTATATATATGTATATATATATATATATATATTTATTTATTTATTTACATTTAGCCTGGGCTATTTTGCTTTATTCAAGAAAATTTACCTACACACATACATATACGTTTATTATATAAATACGATATGTATGTATGGATGGATATGTGCTTCAACAAAGTCTGAGAAATGCAATTGGAATTCATAATCAGTGAGCTTTTGTTTATTGACGGAAAAAAGGAGAAAAAAGAAAAAAAAAGAATCAACAATGAAATACGATGACTACTGTTTGTGATTACAATGAACGAAGCTGCATTGTTGGAATGTTCAGGCTTATCGAAGAAGCCGGATACAAGCAGGCTGCGTCGCTTGCAGTCAAGCATTTACGATTTCCTCGAACGTCCACACGGATGGCCTGCCATATTTTATCATCTTTTTGTGTAAGATTTTAAAATTATTTTCTTTAATATGTAAACAAAAATTAGTGAATTTTAAATTTGTTATAAAAAATGAAAGAAAAAAGCTACTGTGTAACGCATGTGTATAAAATGACTTCAGTCACGCAACTGTTCTTTTCCTGTTATGAGATGTGTTAAATTTTGTAATTATTTTGATAAATTATTCACATTTAAAATGCTTTGGCTTACAGACTTTTCCTGGCTGCAAGTTGCTTGGTGCTGTCGGTGCTGTCTACAATTCCGGAATACCAGGATACTACCGCAATTTTACTATGCATGGTAAATTTGTTCACGTTTACGCTGATTTAAGTGTTCAGTTTTATTTATTTGATTAACACGGATTTCAGGAAATAATTGTCATAATTTGGCTGGCTGTAGAATACATTTTGAGAATAATGGCTTGTGGCTGCCGTTCTCGATACCAGGGATTTCGTGGACGAATTCGATACATTTTGACACCGTATTGTATTTTGGGTGAGCAAGCAAATTTATAAAATTAAAAAAGAATATTAATAATAATTTTATTAATTGTTGTTTAATGTTTATTCATTTTTAGATATGATTGTTGTTGTAGCTTCAGCTGTGGTAATTGGCATGGGTACGACGAGTCCGATGTTCGCCGCACCCGCTTTGCGAGGTTTAAGATTCTTTCAGATTCTTCGTATGGTGCGCATCGATCGTCGTGGCGGTTCTTGGAAGCTTTTAGGCAGTGTTGTATACCTTCATCGACAGGTGAAAATGGACAAGCTGATAATAAATTTGTAAAAATTCCAGCTTTAATAATTGCTTTATTTTAGGAACTTTTGACCACCATGTATATCGGTTTCTTAGGACTAATTTTTTCTTCATTTCTGGTCTATTTGTTTGAGAAAAATGAAAATGAACAATTTTCTACATTTGCCGACGCACTTTGGTGGGGTGTGGTAAGTAAAAATGTTCGCATTGTTGACAATTTTAAATTAAAAATGAAATTTTTAATTTAATTCAATTTAATTTCATTATAAAAGAATAATTGACAATGAAAAAAATAGATTTGCCTAAGACCAGAGAAATGGAACATTTTGTGCGATGTCATTTTGTTAGCTTAATCTTTTGTCATCAGGGTAATTTACAGAGTTGAATTTGAAAAAAAATTAATGGAATAAAATTAAAATTAAAAAAAAATAAATAAATTCTTCATCGAAAATCCAACAGATCAGTTGGATTATTATGTTGATAAGTTTCTGACGAAGTTTCGCGCATTGCTTGTTTTATAATATAATGAGGAATAAATTCGAATTAATCTTCACGGTTTATCGTGAGATGCTTAATCTTGTATTATTACATATTTGATTCGGATGATTTGAGCTGTGAATTGTTTGCACGTTATTATTAGATAACGCTGTGTACGGTTGGTTATGGTGATCGCGTGCCGCAAACTTGGCAGGGTAAAATTGTTGCTTCATTTTGTTCTCTTCTTGGCATATCGTTTTTTGCACTGCCAGCGGTGAGCAAAAACCACTGCATTCAAAATATGGATTGTTGTTATTCTTGTGCTGTGTTCTGTGCTTTAGGGTATTCTTGGATCCGGTTTTGCGCTTAAAGTGCAACAGCACCAACGTCAAAAGCACATCATTCGTAGACGGGTTCCAGCGGCTACTTTGATTCAATGTTTCTGGAGGATTCGAATTATTGAACGCAATCCGCCGTCGAATTTGATTGGTCGAATAATGGTCAAGAAACTCATACCTCGGTATTTATTTATTATTGATTTGATGTTGTTGTTATTCTTGCGATGAATTATTGAATATTTGGATCATTTTTAATAAGGCTCAAAATGGATCATGAGCGTTCATCAGCTCGTCTATCGTCGACAAATTTGTGCTCGCCATTTTCAAAAAGTTCCCAACAACAGCAACAGTCGGTCGACCACGGCTCTTCTCAACCATCCGATACTTTTTATCCTTATCCAGCTAGCACTGAAGTGCCGAGGAAGAAAACTGGCCGATTGGGCACGTTTGCCTTTGCCGATGTATCCGGCTATCTTTTCTCACCTTCAATCATGCGCAATCGTTCTTCTCGTCTTCAGTCGGAACAACGACCAAACAATACAGCTGAATGGTCCGGTATGCCAACAGTATTTTCAGTTGCTTATTCATAAAATATCTATCTATCTATCTTTTATCTATATGATTGTTTGTTTGGCTTTATTATTTTATTCAAATTTTCTTTCAGCTGAAGACGATAGTATCGGTGATTGTGAGATGATTTGCCTAGAGCAATTGGGCAGCAGTTATCGCAATGCATTGAAAGCTGTTCGTCGGATGAAGTATATGGTCGCGAGAAGGAAATTTCGTGAAGCACTGAAACCGTACGACGTGAAAGATGTAATCGAACAATATTCTGCAGGACATGCGGAAATGCTCGTCCGGGTTAAAATTTTACAACAACGGTATTTACGACAAGTATTTGTTGGATATTATGGGATAATTTTTTTTTATTTTTTTCATTTCTCTTCAGATTGGATGATATTGCTGCAAAAGCTGCTTTGCATTCATCAGCAGATGCTTATTTGAATCAGAAAACTCTGCTATCAAGGATGAATGCTTTCGACAAGCAGGTATGATGGAATTTAAAAAAGAAAATTGAATTTGATTATTTTTTTTTGACATAATTTTACACATTTGATTATTTGTTGTAGATTTGTGATATTGATTTTAAATTGTCGCAAGTGTTGAGATTGCTTGCAAAATCAGGAACTGAGAAAACGTTGCACACGATGGATTGGTCAGCGGAAGATGGGCCAATAATGTCGCCGGTAATGAAGTGTGGTTCGCCGGATGTTAGCCCACTGTCGACGACGGTCATCTATGAAGAACGAAATGAGCTTGATGCGGAAATATTGACACCGGGCATCAATTCGCATATTTTGTTTCAAGAGAAAAATCTACTGACAGTTCCGAAAACAGCCGGACCATCGTCACTCAGTTCATCTGAATTGGACAGCTTTTGAATTGTCTGTGCATCATCACGGACGACAGAGCATACTGTCCAATGGTCGAGTGGATAAGTTTACTCAGGGTTGTATTTGTAAATATTTGAGCTTTAAAAAATTCTTTTTTTATTTTTTTCTTAAAATTGAATTCATCATAATCACTGCTAATAAAAAATATCTTAAGCAATATATGTTTAATTTCAATTTATCAGGACACAATTTACGCTTAAATATGTATATCTGTGTTTATAAATTAAGTGTTATTATTAGTTTCTTTTTTAATCGATTGTCCATTTTGTTTTGAATTAGTTTATAGCGTTTATTGCATTTGATAGCATGT
Organism: Trichinella papuae; assembly: GCA_001447755.1. NCBI lineage: Eukaryota > Metazoa > Nematoda > Enoplea > Trichinellida > Trichinellidae > Trichinella > Trichinella papuae. The sequence goes on along the minus strand of JYDO01000129.1, from coordinate 41,652 downwards.
AACGTGTACAGAATGTAGCTTTAATGAGAAGAAATCAAAAGATTAAAACTGTTAAAAACAATAATCATTGAAGTTTAAATTGAATTTTTTAAATAAAATGAATAATTAAATTATCATTTTGTTAATATTCACAGTATATTTCATCAGAGCCGTCGGCACAGTCTTCATTTCCGTCACACCATTGTTTTCTAGGTACACTTTGTCGTTGATTTTCGCAAAGCAAAAATTGAGCACCTTGACGTTCTAAAATACTGTTCAATAATTATTTTTTGTTCAAATATTTTTTTTCAAAACGATAATTTTTACAGATTCACAAAAAATGAAGCAGTGAGTGAGTGAGTAGTGAGGTTTATTTCATGAAGTTTAAATTTTTTTTAAAATTGTTCTACGTGAAAATTATTTCTTTTTAGTGGATGAAAATGAGAAAAATTCACAATATTCTTTGATCGTCATGTCAATTAGAAATAAACTTACTGCAGTTGAGTTCGTCTTCTCCACCTTGGCAATCTTTAACCCCGTCGCAACGTTGGTTAGCATCGATACAGCTGAACTCATAGTTCGGATCTGATTTGTAGCAGTAAAATTTTCCCACGCCACAATCTACAGTCAATAGAACTTTTTCAAGCATTGCTCATTTGTTATTCAATATTACTATAGGTGATACGAACATTCACAGTATTTTTCATCTGCATTGGAATTGTCGAAACAGTCGTCAGGCATTCCATTGCAACGTCGTTCCATAGGAATGCAAGTTCCGCCAATTAGGCAAGGAAATTCATTGATTGAGCATGTTGCTGAAATTGAATTTCTTCAATTCTTTCCAATTCAAGAGTGAAAACATTTGAATATTTGCAATAATATACTCACGACAATTATTTTCATCTTCACCATCTGCACAGTCAACAATTCCATCACAACGTTTCGCGTACGGAATGCATTGCTGGGGTGCGGCGCAGCATGCATATTCGTCAGAGAGGCATTGGTTTTTGATTGCTAAATTTGGTCAAATCAGAAAAATTTAAATTCTTTATTATTTGTGGTCACTTACTGCAATGCAAAACGTGGTCGTATTCCAAGCACGATTTTACACTGTGACGGTAGTTGCAATTGACGGTGGTTTCATCGAACACTTGGTCAGCGCCAGCGCATCGACGGACAAATGTCGTCTGCATGGAACATTGGAAGAATACACTTGAACAAGACATATTGGCTATGAAATAATCCACACGTTTCAGATTCAAGCTGGCCAGAACTTGTTCATTGAATTCCAACGGATTGCAAAAATTTATCGGACTCTGTTCCAATGATAACATGTAAGTGGTGGAATCATTATTAATTGACGAACTCGGCTGATGGTAATACGCGGACGTTTTCATCGGTTGTTGCATGTCGTCCACGTTCAACAATGGTGGTTCCATTTGATATTGGACAGGTCTTGTTTCAGGATTCACTATAGAATTTGTCTGATCTAAATAATTGATCATTTGCGTATGTTGATGCTGTTGTTTGTCTTCCATTTCATTGACACTTTTGAAATTGACCATCGGTGGCAATTGCGTGCGCAAGATAAATGTCGGCGGTGTTGGCTTTGGTTTTGGCAATTCAAACTGCGGTACAGGATATTGGAATTGTTTATTCAATATTGGACGAGGTGGTGATGGTGGTGGTGGTGGTGGTTGTGGTGGTTGCCTTGGTGTTTCGGGTTTTTCGAAAAATAATCCCGACTGAGGATCAAACTGCTGCAGCAATGCTTCACTGGGTCGACTGTTCAACATTGGCATTGCATTCGGCTGCGAATTAATCACTGGCCATGGTTTGATGTTGTTCATTGGATAGATGCCAGGAATGAAATTCATTCCATTTTCGAATAAATTCTGATTTTGCAATTTGGTTTTATCGACGCCATAAGTTCTAGGCTGCGCTGGTCCACTTGGAGACAGATTATGCATGTTATTCGAGTGCATCTTTTGCAAAAGTGACCAAAATGGATACGGCTGTAAGATTGGGAACTGAAATGGCATTTGGAAATTGTTTTTCTGTTGTGAAGTGTAAAGATTGTTTTCTCGTTGAAGCTGAACTGGTGGTGGTGGTGGTGGTGCTGGTGCTGGTGCTGGTGCTCCACCATCGGTCGATTGCCGTGACCACTGTTGTTCTGCTGGTTTTTCAGTGGATTGAGAAATTCGTTGATTGAAATTATTTCTGTTTGAAAAGTTTTTCCACGCTGGTGTTTGTGGTCCACTGTAATAAGGATTGTGCAGTTGTTGTTGATTGAATTGATCACGTTGCTGCGGAAACGGTGGCATTACAAAGTACGGCTGATACTTGGGCAGTGCCGTTTTCGGTACCATCATTTTCGTCTGCTGCATTGGATGTTGCGATTCCTGCAATTCTGGAAATTTTCTTACTGGCAGTGGTAGAATGCCTGCTTTGGCCGCATTTTCTTGCGTTTCTGCAGCCGTGGCGCCTTTGTTGAAAATATTGGAAAAGAATGGTGGCACGAAAATTTGTGGTCTGTCATGTTGTACTAAATTGTGACGAATATCTTCCACCGAAGTTGGTGTGGAAGTGATGTTCACTGTGTTGTCGACTTGGTTAACTGAAAGAAAAGAGTTTTAGATAATGATAATTTTAGAGAGAGAGAAAAAAAAGCTTGTTTAATTGAACTTGCCAGCCTCAGTTTGGTGAATTTTCAACAGTACAGTAAGGAGCATGAGAAAATGCATCGTTCTGTTGTAGTCGAGTGCAGAGATGATGGTGAAGGAAGTTGGTAGGCATTGCTTGGCGTCGGCTTGGTTACGCTTTGGAACAAAAGGGGCCGAACTAGCCGTGCTTCGCGGTGACTGTTGACTTTCCCAAAACTAACCTGCAGTAAACAAGCTTGGAAGTTACCAAAAGGAAACTGAACCTTTCTCTTTCTCTGACTTCTCTCTAACAGGTCACAGCTTCTATCACAGCGTTAATGCAACCGGTCGTCAATTTCGTGGCCCGATTTCTTCTCTTTCACCTAAAATCCTGTGAAAAACTATTCCAATTCAATTGAGCTTTAAACTAGAGATTTAATGTCAATTTTCCAAAGATCAACAACTTCAAACATACATAATCGACGCGAAATGTTTTCACTGATGAAATCTTTATTCCTTGAGAAAAAAGTAATTTTATAAAATTGCCTTTTTTGTGTAAAATTAATAATTTAATTTGTACAATTAATTTTCCTAAATTAATTCAAACTTAATTTACGTGTTCAAGCAGCGTTGTCGACAATAACGCAGAGAAATAATAAAAGATAAATTTGTAAGAAACAATTATTTAAACAAATAAAACACTTTGAATATTAAATCGACTAAAGCTTTTTTTATTCACATTTAAATGTCATTTCAATAGCTTTTGGTTAATGAAAAAAAAGATGTATTTGTAATTAATTTAAAAATGTTTTCAAAATATCCGATAAAGTTAAGATAGCGAAGGTAGTTGCAATTTTATATGAATAAATATACTATAAAAATATTAAGTTGGAACAGAAAAAACAAAAATACATATTTCAATAAGTATTTTTTATTTATAAAAAGAAAATAGAAAGAAAAAGAATTCTTTTGCTTCGAACCTACAAATCATAGTTACAGTAATCCCGACGGGTAATCATACTGTCAATTATTGTTGTTTGTTTTTCGATTGATTTTTTTATTGTTTTTTTTGTTTGATTAGCAATGCCCAAACGCCGCGCAGTTTGTCGAGAGGACATTTGAAAGTTTTTTTTTTCAATATCAACAGCCAGTCGATGCGTAGATTGGATTCGATTTTCAATTGATGATTCCCAAGCGACGACGCCGGCTCTATCCGGGCTCTTTGAAATCATCCAGTCGACAATCAAGCTGACACTTGAAAAGCCACGTGGAAGAGCCGCCGTTGGGCAGTGGAATCGTTTCAAGAAGACGGATGATTTGTTTTAGTTTTAATTTTTTTTTTCGCCTCGGGTTATTTATTTTTTTCTCATTGTTAACTTTTGATTGCGCACAAATCCGTGCACATATTGTTTGACGCTTTTTGAGAAGGCTGTTTGTTGGCAGCTTGCTGGCAAAAGTGAAGGTGGTGTATCTGCGCGTTTCGTTGCTTGCTGGAGAAAGGCTGCGACGCATTCATTGATGATGATGATGATGATGATGATGATAGTGATAGTGATGATGATTAGCAGCAATTTGATACGTTTTTGTTGCAGGATCGCTTACTGCTTACTTGGCGTTCGAGGTGCCGTCAGCTAATTGCTTGCTTTAACGAAAATGTCGCCAAACTACTGTTGAAATTCCGTTTTGTCATTTTTGAACGTGCGTGCACTTTGTCGGTTTTTAGCCGTGTCCATTTTTTTTGTTATTTTTGAAGCCAATTTTGTTATTACGTCACCAGCAGCGTTTTAAGCTTTCCAATCACGTTGGTTTGTCGTTGTTTTCTGCTTGACGTTGTTTGTTGCTACGTAAGGTAAGAGCGTTTGTAAAGTTCGTTGTTATTTTTATATAATTGAACAATTTTATAATTGCGCAGATTTATAAATTGTTGAAGTTGAATTTAATATCGCTTAATTTGTCTTTCGGTGACATTTTCGGCAGCTAGCAGTGTTTCGCTTATAATCTTTAATTACTAGCTGTGTTTTTGTTTCAGTTGGTATTTCTTGAAATAATATTTGTCATTTGTTTGGACGTTTCAATTTCAATTAATCATCATCGTCATTTCTTTTTGCTTCACGAAAATTGCTTTTAAACATTTGGTGAATAATAATAATAAGAATAAGAATTTGAGCAACTGGAGAACAGAGTTTCACCGTTTTTTTTTCTTCAAATGTACTTCATGTTATACTTGAGTTAAGAATAGCCAACCAATTGACATAAGAAAAGTTGATGAAAAAGTTTCAGCTAAATTGAGTTTCATGTTTAAACAAGAAGCATAAATGTTGTGCTTTACTGATGTATTCTTGGTTGCTTGGATGTGGTTGTACGAGCAGAATGCGCGTTTACCCGCTTTTGTTTATTGTTGTTGTTGTTGTTGTTGCGTTGCCCAGCATTGCAATGTTATAGCAACAATTTTTGAATAGCGTAGTCAAACTGTTGAAATGAGAAGAAGCTGAAAAGCAGCAGCGTTCTTTTGCTATTGCGTATTGAAGAAAATGTCTTTGTCTACAGCGTTTGAGCATTTTCATTCAAAAACACATTGCTTGTATAGAGCTGGTTTGTGACAAAAAGGAGACCGACTTTTAGCGTTAGACTTGCTCTTGCCGTCTCGTCTCGATCGATTGGCTGACCGTTTGGATAATTAAAATCTGGCTAGCATTGGTTGCTTGCTGCGATTGCACTTGAAGTTGGCGTCTTCAAGCTTTTCAGCTTGGCATGTTTTGCGGCGCTGCAGCGCATTCTCGGTTGCGGCAACCTGCTTCAGGTTGCCAGAGAGTCTATTCTGCTTGTTCGACGGAGATTCCTTGGAGGGAGTCCTTACTGTATGATTTTCAAGCGCAATAATTCTTGACAGCGTACAGTTGTTCCACGTGGTTTAATTATTAATAGTGTGTCATTTTGATTGATTATTGTCGAAGGAAGCAGCACTGTTGCCAAGATTTGTGCAAGAGTGCATGCAAGCAAGATTGACTGATTTTTGTTTTCACGAATTCGGTAGTTGTGTTGATTTTCATAATTTAATTGAAAACAACCCTCTCTTACTGTTGTAATATGTTGAAAAAGTGATCCGTGATAAATTAATTTTTTTTCTTTTTGCAATTGAATTTCATCGTTGTAATTTTTGATAATTTTCCAAGTGCGATGAAAATAAATATTGCAATAATTTAATGATTTTATAGTTTTTTTTTGCTTATTTTGTAGCAGTAGTTTTTAATTATAGTTGAATTATAGGTTTTGCATTATCAATTATGTAGTTCAGTTATATGAGTTATATCTTAATTATAGTGTAGTGCGTCTTTTTTTTTCTTGTATTTGATCAGTGAATTCATCTGTCTGTTTATATTTCCGCCAGACTGAATGATATATACGTTGATTCATCGGGTGATTCAGAAGCATGAATTTTGCTGTTTGGTATATTTCAGTTAGCTTTTGTTGGAAATGATTTTCATATGTCAACAGTGCTTTGAGCTGATTCATTTCCAAAGTCGATCAGTGTGCACATTTTTTTACAATTCTATTTGCTGATCAATCCGGTTCAATGTTGCATCATTGGCGTCGTGATCAGTATAAAAATGTGATTTTCATTGAACAGTTGAGCATATAGTGCACAATCAGAACGACAGATAGACAGACAGACATACTTATACTTGGACAGCGGTTGCATTCTGGCTTTTAGTTAGTTAACTTCAATATACGTGTTTTTGGACGTGTGATTGACGTTCCGGTCTCGTTTGACCAAATTTCTCGTTGTCCACTTTTTGTCAAGCCCAAAGGGTGCTTTAATTTCTCAGAATTGGCGGCATGCCTGTTGTCAAAAAAGCAACTTTGCATATTTGTGTTTACTTATATACTACTATATTTCTGGTTTTCGAAGTGAGAAATTTGTTGTTTGAAAATTGCTTAAATTTTTAGTTCACTTTACAAAGCGCATCAGTAGTAGTATTTGTGCAATAATACGAATAATGGAAGGCGTCAACGGTGCTGATGTTGGTGTTGGTGTTGGTGTTGATGATGGTGGTGGTGCTGCTTCAGCGCAGTTCAACAAGTTCGACATCCAGTTCGACCGAGAGCCGGCAGTGTACTTCCCAGAAGATGATGTTGACGGCAGTGTGAAAGTTTCGCTCAATCAGCCGCTTCGACTTGCCAATTTGCGTTTGGTGTTCCGTGGTCGTGCTAGGTTCGACAACATCCCATCCAACAGTATCTCGATGTCTTATTGGCGTACTGGGGCCGGCGACAGTGTCCAGCATGGAGGTTCGAAAAATTCAGGCGAAATGGTCTATTTTGACAAGGAAGTTGTTCTCGTCGACCGTTTGCCTGGAAAAGAGGATGCTGGTGAATTTGTTCTTCCAAATGGCGAGCATACCATACCGTTTACGTTTCCATTGCCCAAACGACTGTTGAACAGCTTTGAAGGAAAATATGGTAAAATATTGAATTGAAACGACAATAATAATGATGAATAATAATAATAATAATTTTTTCTTCTTCTTCTTCTTTTTAAAGGTTCTATTCGATATTATTGTCAGGCGATTATTTCACGAACTGGACGTCAAAATTATGTTACCGAAAGACCATTTACTGTGTTGAATCGTGATCCGTCGACCAAATTGAACTCGACTTGCACTGAACTGCTCAAACCGGCAGTGCATGAGGACAGCGAGAAAGTATCCAATTGCTGCACCTCAGGAATAATTAGTTGCGAATTGTATTTACCAAAGCGTCTGTATGTTGCTGGCGAGACGGTCAGTGCTACTTTGCAAATTGTGAATGCCAGTCGAAAACCATTGTCCAAGATCTGCGCAAGATTAATCCAACAAGAGACATTCTATTCGACCAAGTCTACCGATCCGAGTGAGTTATGATTATGATTATGATTATTATTATTTTGTATTCTGTTGAATTGATAATAATAATAATAATAATATTGTTATTAATACATTGAATTAGATGCAAAATTGGGTTGTGCTAGTCGATGTGTTGTAACCAATGAAATGGACAAGCAGATGAGCGGTCGTAGTAAAAAGAGTTTTCCAAATGAGGTTCTGTTTCACATCCCGGCTGTACCGGCTTCGTCTGAAACTTGTCCAATTATGCACATCTCTTACGAGCTTGAATTGCAACTTATTTTTTCTGGTCGTTCAAATCAGGTTCTGCTTGTTCAAGCACCGATAGAAATTGCTTCTCCATTTGAGATACAAGCGGTCGGCGATTGCAACAACGACAACACTGATTGCAAAGATGGTGGTGCAATGAATTCGAACAGTTGCAAAGCACTATTGCCAGCGACAAGTAAATTTATTAATTATTTTAATAATAATTATTATTATTATCATTGTTGGTTTTTGAAGAATCGATCAAATATGTGCAATGTGCATTTGGCATGAGTTCATTTGAATTGGCTGCCAATCCGTCACCAATGAATCGCATCGAATACGCACCGTTCTATCCAGTGTTGAGCATGTGATCATTCTCTTTCATGATGTATCTTGGCGGTTGACCACTTGGCATTATGCCTGGTTGTTTTTGGCATTATGCTTGTTCGTTTTTTGTTTGGTTTCCGCCCGACATGTAGCAATCATAGAAAACAGCAGCAGCACATAGAGCAGGTGTTAAAAAAACTTCTTTTTTTTCATTTTTCATTTTCATCATTCATATAGTTTCATTGTCCTTTTCGGTGGTGGTTGATTTGATGCTTTTGATAATTCATTATAAAATTTATTCGATTGTTTTCAATTTATACTGTTTTTTTCATTCTCGTTCTGTTCTTTTTTTCGTAGTGATTTTTTTTAATACACACATTTTTTCATCAATTAGAGAATAATGCCAGTTGATGAATCAGCTTTTGTTCTATTATTATTTTGGGCAGTTGTGTTTTCAATCTGGCTGCCTGTGTTCACATCCCTATCTCGAGCAGCAACACTTCAGTGCTTGCTAAAAATTTTCTGTCTGTATGTCTTTGTTGAAGACAATAATTTTTATTTTGCTCTCACATACTTACTACTGTCTGTACTGTTTTGAGGTATAATTTTCCACGTACTTGCTATATTTCACAGAAGCTGGTATCACACAATGCATTTGTACGTGTGTTGTAGCAGTAGTGATGTTGTAATTTTTGTTAGACTATATATATATATAGCAGATGTCGATTGGAAAATTGCTGCTCCGTATGAGACAAAATGTGAATCGACGTTTATATGCTTATATTTTTTTTAATTTCTTTATAGCTTTGTTCTACAGCTTTTTCTCTCTGCCGGCTCATCTGTTCAGATGTTTTATTTGGAAAATTTTAAAAACCAAAAAAAAAAGAAAAGAAAACAAAAATGATGCTGATATTATATCATTTGCGTGCATAAGTATTTTAAATTTGATACAACAATGTTGCTGAGATTTATTTTTCTCCATTTTAAAGATTATGTGATTTAATATCCTTTTTTAGTTTTGTTTTTGCATTTTGAATTTTTTTCGTCTTTCCATATGCTTTTGCTTGCGCGTTGGAGAGTAGCAAAAGCCACAAAGCCCAGAAAGAGAGAGAGAGAGAGAGTTGAAAGCACGTTCAATGAAAAACAAATACCTTCCCGGCTGAAGCAAGCAAGCAAGCAAAGCTAGTAGTAGTAGTAGTAAATTGGTTTGAAAAAGGTTTTCCCCTTTGCGTCGTCTGTTTTAATTTGTCATCGGTGCTGATTGAAAGTGACACTTTTGAAGTGCACTGCTGAAGTCAATCTATTGATTGCATGGCACATTTTTCAAATCAAAATATGCATGAGAAGTGTATTCATCATTTTTCTTTTTTTTTTAATTTTTGTTGAATTGGGTCCAAGGGTGGAATTTATATGTATTTTTTTAATGCATTTTTGCTTTTATTTATTTTAAATTTTTTTTGGCTTAGCAAAGTTTAAACTTTTGTTGATGTTTCATTTTGCAATAGAAATATGGATGCGTAATGTGCATTATTATTATGCCTATTAGGGAGGGGGGGTTTGTTGCAAACAGCAGACGCTTTATAATTTAGCTTCTCTCTTTTTGCGTCATTTAGGAAAATGTTACCTTTTTGTCGTCATTTCAAAAAAGATCAGCAAGTTTGTTTGCTTGGCGAATTGAATCACACCAATATTGGCATCTGCAAAGTTGGCATAAACTTTCTTCTCTTTTCACGATTTGCTCATCACTTTAGTATGCAAAATTATATGCAATTTTTAAGTGCATATATATTTGTTTGAAAGATAATTTTGCTTTGCAATTAATGAAATCGTCTGAAAATTGAAATTCACAGAATGGAATCTGAATTTTAATTGGCAAAAATGAAGTGGCTGGGTTTGATTTTGTTGACAATTATTTCTGGGTAATAATTGAAAAACGTGAAACTAGTGCTGCTGGCTGTATTCTGCATTGTGAAAGCAGAACAAGCCAGCGCAATTGCTGTACGGATTTTTGAAAGGACGAAATTTTGTTCAACGCGAATGCTTCAAATGAAAAAGATGAAACTGCTTTGCAATTTCTGTCAGGCTGGCTGGTGAGAGACAGGTTTCTGTTTTTCGAACAACATTATTCAGAAGCAACAGCAGCAGCAACAACAACAATAACAACAACAGCAGAGCTTCATTGCCAACATCTATATATGATTTGTCCAACAACGACCTTGCCGATAGCAAATGGAAAAAACCAAAATCATTAATAATAAGCCACGCGTCAGTTGGTGGTGAAACGCGTATTAGTACTATTTACTGTGTTACTATTATTATTATTATTTTGCGTTTAAGCTTTTCTAATCCGTCACGTCACAATTCACAAATCTACCAATTTCCCGTCAGAATTATATTATATGCTTGCCTCAACAAATGAACTCAACTGACGGAAATGGACAGCTGAAAGCTAATTTCCGGTGTTAACGCTGACCAGAATGCTTACTTGTTGATAACATTTGCAAAAGCAAAACCCAACTGAAAATATCACTCCATCTTGCAATTACTGTTTCTGTGCACAATTGGATCATGAAAATCAGGAGCTAAATTTTTAATAATATCACAATAAATATACTCTTTTTTTTTTCATCGATCGCTTCACAATGCATGCACATGCTGCGTACAGGAGTGGTTGCAAATTCATTTGTCATAAACTAATGTTATTTTGTTTTTGTTTTTCTCAATTCATAATAATTGTTATTGTTTTATTTTGAATATATTTGACTGACAATTCAAGACCATACAGCGACCAATTTGTACAAAATACTTTTCAACAAACAATTTTCAACTTATCAACATTTATATTTATTAATTTTTGCATTTTATAAATAAATTTTAATTAAAATTATGTTTCAACAAATTAATTAATTATAGAACTAGTTTGTATTATTTATATCAATAATACTTTAATATCAATATATACCGTAATCATTACAGTATACATTTATATCAAAAGTCGAAATTAATTGAACAGTTTGAAAATGCCCAGATCCAAAAGAGACAAAGAAGGTAAATATCATGTTTAGCATTTGTAATTTTACTTTTTTTAATGTTAAAATTTCATTGTAATTTCAGTTTCATTAACTGTTGTTAAAAAGAAAGGAAGAGAAAGGAAAGAAAAATTAGTCGAAGAGGTGCAGCGTTGCATAGACGCGTACAAATCTGTTTTAGTGTTCTCTGTGGAATCATTTCGAACAGCTCAAATGAACCAAGTCAGGCATGTTTTCAAGGAAAACAGTCGGTGAGTGTTTATCATATTGTTATATTGGATAGTATTTTTGATTTTGTTCTGTCGTGGTAGATTTTTTTTTGGTCGTAACAAAGTATTGGCAATTGCTTTGGGAAGAATTCCATCCGAAGAGTACAAGCAAAATTTGTGCAAATTGAGTTCAGCGCTGGTTGGTCAACGTGGACTGATGTTCTCCAATCTGTCTGTCGACGATATAATAAGGTTCGCTCAGCAATGGAAATGCAGCTGCACACTTTAGCAGCTTTGTTTTGCAGAGATTTGAAAAAATTGGAGCAGCCAGAATTTGCGAGAAGCGGTAACAAAGCGACGGAGACGATCACAATTTCAGCGGGTCCATTGGAACAGTTTCAATTCACTATAGAACCGCTTTTACGAAAACTCGGACTTCCTGTCAAGTTGGAGAAAGGTAATATATTTGCATATATTGTCATTGATGTCTTTTTGATTATAAGATTTTATTAGGTGTTGTTATAATGGAACACGATTTCGTTGTTTGTAAGAAAGATTGCATATTGACTCCGGAACAAGCGAAGATTTTGGTAAATGTCATTTGTACTCGGAAATATTTGATTTAGTATATTCGGCAATTTTAATTTTAGGAACTTTTTGGAATTAGGTTGGCAAAATTCAAGTTGAATCCAATTTTGGCATGGTACGATGACGGGACAGTGAGAAAGTTGTCAAAGCAAAAAAAAAGTTAAAAATAACTTTTAAACACAATTTGTTTTGTTCAATAAATATTTAATTCGTTGTATGCCCTTAAAAATTTTGGTATGTATTTCTTTTTCCTTTGCAGTTAGCGAAACTTCTCTTTCATACAAATGCAAAATTTGCATTGCTCGTTTGTGTGTATGTAACTGTGAACAAACACATTTCCCGATAAGATGAATTTCAAATCGTTTACTTTTTTTAAACTTAAATCTATGTTTAAATTCAAATCAATCGCATTAATCAGTACGCATTTTCAAAATATGCTCTTCCACTTTATCAGCATGCAAAATGACCATTTGCACAGCATCTCCGGTGCTCTTCTCTCTTTCGATCGTTGAAATGAATGCGTCGTGCATCAGTTGTTGCGCGCGTTCTTTACTCAGTGGTTGTTTCGTCTGTTGGGGTTGTGTTTTCCAGCCAATCTGAAAACGTTTCCAGTAGTTAATATCATTTTGAAGTTTCCTGTTGCTTAGATCTAATATTTGACATACCTGATTGTCAAAAAACGGTTCAATCAAATAAGAACCTTCTCCTTGTGCACTGTAAGGTAACTCTTCTATCGTCCCTACCGGATCATAAGAATAGAGCACTCCACGTCCTAAAGGCATAGTTAAAATGCTAGATTATTTTAATATTAATGCTTATTTTTCACCATCTCTGTCGATTCCTCCAATGATTGCCCCCACATAATAAGGAAAAAATCGTCTAAAGTAGAGTGTTCGAGAAAGCAACTGTGCTGCAGCATGTATGTCCATATATTCGTTAAATGTGAAAAGATATTGCTGTAAAAAATAATATGCGTAATAATGCAAAGTGTATTAAGGCAATGAAATTACTTGAATTCGTGTTCGTAGTACTTTCACCAACTGAATCATATCACCCTGGAAGCCTGTTCCTGTGATGTACACTTTGGGTGTTCTAGAGAGAAAAAAAATTGATGAAAACAATAAATACTCAAGCTATTTCACAACATACAGACGATAAACTTTTGGCGCAGTTCTTGACATTACTACCATCGAACTTGCACTAAGTCTAGTGTCTCCAGATAAGATCACAAAATCTTTTCCTGCTATTCCAGCACAAGTACTAAAATGTAAATAATGCATTCATTCGTCATCATCAAATAATATTTATTAACAAATTTGAAATAACTGTGTTATAAAAATAAAATACCCTCCGTTTTCCGTATACGGATTAAATCGATCTCTGAGTGCACTTTCATTTTTTGACTGCAGTGCTTTTTGGAAATTTCTCACCGATTCCATTGTAAAGTGGTCAACAAGTTTATGATGAGAGTCCATAGCTGAATTCAGCATCTTTTGTTAGGTTCAACTACACGAAGTATGCTACTGCAATTCCACTGACATTCAGGTATTATTTTTTTTACTGTATTAATTTTCTACATTAACTTTCTTTATTTATCTCAAGAGTTTAAATAAATTGGTTATTTTTATATGTTATTTTCATATATTTGTTTTTTAATAAAAATGGGAATAATTATATGCAATTTAATTTGTTGATTTAAGCTTTACTTATTTTTCAAACAGAATTAAAAGTTTTTGAAAAATAAGTCAACTTTTTTAATTTATAAGAAAGATTTTAAATTTTTTTTAACTTTTAAATTATATTAAAATAAATTAAATATTCATGTTGCAACGAAGCTTTTTTGTCAATGTACTGTGAGTTGAGTACCGTGTTGTGATTTATTCATTTTGTTCAAGTACATAATTACGGTACGAGTTTTAATTTATGATACACAATTTATATTTATCGCTGAAAGTAATTTGTTTTGTTTTTATTATCTCGAGCTTTTTAAAGTTGTCGCTGTGTATGAATTTAACTTATCTAAATATATGGAATCTTTTAATTAATAAAATTTTGAATTCAAGCTGTTTTTTTTTTTGAATAGATCTTATGTTGCGGTTATGTCGTCTTTGTTATTCCTTATCAACTTTATCAGTACCGTTAGAGAGGAATATTCATCGCTTCAGACGTTTTGAGAAAAAAATTATTCCCAAGAAAAGCACCGACATTTCAGAGAAAGTGCTTAATGGCAGAAATTTTCGAAGAAACATTGAACAGTTTGTCATACCTGTGACTGAACGCAGCTTACGCTATCTTTGCAGGCCTATTTTGTTCACAGCAGCTGTACGTTTTGTAAAAATTGTACAATTGTCTAAATATTACAAAAAATGTTATTATCTAGTTTGGTTGTTCTTGTTTTCTGGCTGCTACTGTTGCTGAATATGAACGATACCAATCTGAAAAGGAATATTTATTAGATCGACGCAATTGGCGTTATGAATATGGAAGAAAAGTTGGAACATTGCGCCAACAGGTATGATGCTAGTGCTTTATGAATTTGTTTTCAATGATTAGATTTAATTAATATTTAAATAATTTAGTTAAATGATATTTGGGGAAATTTTACAATTGGCCAGAAGACAATTGGTGGAATTATTGCTCTAAATGTTGCAGTTTATCTGGCTTGGAAAATACCCAAGTTGCATCCTTTGTTGAAAAGATATTTCATGTGTAGCTACTTTGGCGGTAGAATATTATTTTAATATATTATTAATTTTTATCATGATTTAATGTTCATGAGTATATCTTGGTTTTAAAATAAATTTAGCAAGTTTGTGTACACCGATGATTTATTCCGTATTTTCGCACATTAATTTCCTTCACATGGCTGTAAACATGTACGTGCTTTGGTCATTCGGTCCTACGCTAGTTCGACTTACAGGTCTGGAGCAATTTGCTGCTTTGTATCTCACATCAGGTATGAGTCTCTTCAGCCCTTTTTATATATTACTTTACTAAATGACAATATTTTCAGGTGCTGTATCATCAATGTGTAGCCTTATAATCAAAGCAATTAAAAGAGATAAAAAAGCATCTGTTGGGGCTGTAAGTTAAAGTGTTTTATTTTATTGATGATTTCTTGTGTATTTCAATAAATTAATTTTTTTTAGTCTGGTGCTATTTTGGCCATGCTGATGTACACATGCTGTAAAATACCGGATGCTAAACTGACGATAGTTTTTCTACCCTTTCTGACGTTTACTGCTTCACAGGTGAAATTTTTTTAATTACTTGAATTTGTTAACGTTTTGCTTAATTTGTTATGTTGCGGTGCGACTTTTAATTATATCATATTATTGACTTATGTTATCAGTGAATTTTGCAATATTAAATATTTACAGTTTAATAAAATGTTAAATCTTATTTTTGCCTTTTCATAGCGTATTAATATGGTAAAGTGTTTATAGGCGATTATTATGGTTGTTGGATTCGACCTAGCGGGCTTGCTGTTTCGCTGGCGTTTATTTGACCACGCAGCTCACCTTGGCGGAAGCTTCTTTGGAATGTATTTTTTAAAAATTTTACGTTGTCACTTGTAATATATGTTTATGTTATTTAATTGTTTTGTTCTAGTTTGTACGCTATGTATGGAGAAGCATTGTGGGAACGGCGTGGCGTTGTTGTTAATGAATACATTCGATTGTTCAAGCAGTCAAGCAATTGATATTTGCGAAATTCGAGATTTCAGCTTATCGAAGCTTAATTTATTGATCAAATTTCGTTTAAAGCATTTCTAGCTTGTTTTATTTTGGTTTAAAATTGTTTTTCATTTTGGTTGTCCTACGCGTGAAAGTGACTTCTAAAATCAATAAAAGGTGAGACTGATGTAAATTTGTTTGTAGGATGTGGGAAACATATGTACACTTGAATTTTTTTTTATAGAAATGGCATATATATTTATTATATATATATTATTTATTTATTTATTTATTTGTATGTTTCTTTTAAATATTGTTACAAATTTTTCAGTGAAACGTTCATGTTATCATATAGACATGTTCCTATCGAAGTACAGTTTCTAAGCCATACTTTAATATAATATCAAAGAAGACTAGAATACAACCAATAAATACATTTTTGGTGAAGTAGAAAAGATGCATTAAAGTAAAAAACAAATAACAAATATCATTTCAAATTTGTACTGTAATCAAAATAGTACCTACTTATCAGCATTATCGTAAAATGGATTATAGGTTGAACTCCTGATGATACGCTTGTGATGTGGGCGCGATTTGTTAGAAATGCATTACTGGTATTGCAAGCGGTTTTATTAAGGTAAGAAACCAGGAACGATTTCAGATATTTTTTTTCTTGTTGCATAAATGCACTCTTTAGCTTTAGTAACAGTAAACAAATTACTTTTGCTCGAATGTTTCAGTGATTTTTTATTTCATTTTCGTTTATATAAAGTGAGACGTATGAGCATGTTTGAAGAAAATTTTTGTTGTGAATTGCTTGTTAAAACAAATATGTATTTTTATGGAATATTTTCTGCTTGATAAAGTTTGCACATAACTTCATTAACTTTATAGATTAGTTGTCAATGACTTGTTTATTGGACAGCTTGTGTTTATTATGCATAGTAAAATTTTGCTCGTTTTAAACTGTTTGTGTAAATAGAGTGTTTGCTTGGCTTGCGTTTGTGCTTTTTTAAAATACATCAATAGTTAATTAGTTAAGAAAATAGACTGCTTTAAATTTGTTTTTTATTAGTTTATTTAAGTTCAGTGTTTTTAGTGCTTGATACCTGTTCTTAACAGTCTGAATTTGATTGTTTCATAAATGATTTTAATTTTCTACTAAAAGTGAACCCTTTTTTAACATTTGCTTATTATTGAATATGTCTTCGAATTGCTATGAATGTAAAAAAGATTTATGAAAGTAACTTGATTATTAACTATTGGTGAATGTTATGAACTGCTTGCTGTTAAGAAAGTTACGAATATTAACTATTTAAATTATTGCTTTGGTAGGGTAGTTTATTTACTCAGGATGGGTGACATTTAATTATGGTGGAATGTATGCGTTTAAATGTTTAATGACGAATTTCTGTGTTTATCAACCGACAATAACCTTGTGTTGATTTGATCTGACGTCATTAGTCTGTGCATTGTGATCAATATCAGTTTATTTTCACCATCAATTTGTGCGGCATGTTTTATTTTTAATCACCAGAAAGTAATAGTTTTTTTCAGGATCCATTTAAATTATTATTGTTTTCAATGATTAATTCAGGATGAGTTTTTTTTCCTGCGTTGTTTCCTGCATGCCACCGTTTGCAGATGAAGAAGTTTGCTTTAAAAAAGTAAGAACTTTATATGATTGACTTTTGGTTTTTTCTTAAAATAAAAAAAATGTATATTTAGGACTTATTAATACCGCCGATTTTTTGTCCAGCCAAAGAAATGCAGTAATTGATCATTTTTGTTATTTTAATAATTCAGTTGATGATATTGCTTTTGATAGGACGGTCAGATCGGTGGAAATGCCAAATGAGACGATCAGTGATGAAGAGCCGTTGCAATCATTTGACGAGTGGACAAAGAAAAAGCTCGAAGAGCAGCAAAATTTGAAGCCTGTTGGTAAAGGGCGCGGTTTTTTGGCTTTGTTTTGTTTTATTCCTGTTGTATTGGTTTGAATTGTGTCGTTTGAAGGAAATGTTTGAACAGTTTTTCAGAAATCGGTTGCCACGCCCAGCGGCAGCACCGCTGCCCCGTATACGAATCGCAATTATGCGAGCAAAGATTGTGGGGCGAAAATAATGCAGGCGAATGCCGGTGCCCAGAACGTGGCCGCACTGCTTAAAGGTGAGGGAAATTGTTTCGAAAAATTGAACAATGAATTTAAAAAAAAAACATTGCAATGCAGACAAAGAACGGGATGAGTACATGTTGAACGCCTGTCAGACAGAAGTGCCCAAATGGTTTATTGTTGAATTGTGCGAGACGGTGCAGATCAGTGCGGTTGAGATTGCAAATTTTGAATTGTTCTCCTCAAGCCCGAAAGAATTCCGCCTGTGGGTCAGCGAACGTTATCCGACGGTCGAGTGGAATTTGGTCGGCGAGTGGACGGCCCAGGATGCACGCGAGGTGCAGCGTTTCCAGATTCCGTTGAAACAGTATGCCAAATACATTCGCGTGGAATTGCTCAGCCATTACGGTTCGGAACACTTCTGCCCGGTCAGTTTGTTTCGCGTTTTTGGCATTTCAATGGTCGAAGAGTACGAGGCCGAGGCGATGCATCTCGAAGACGAATCCAACGTGCCGGCGTCCACTTCGGCAGCCGAGGGTGTGGATCCATCGTCGCCGTTGGTGACTGCCGTCGATCAAGACTCTTCTTCCAAGAGCAACGATTCGTCGAAAATGGACCTTTTGAACACGGCCAAAGATGCGGTGGTGAACATGGCCAAGGAGATGTTGGGCAAGGCCAAAGGAGTTTTGCGGGTTGTGCAAATTGCCGCGGACAAAGAGGCGGCCGCACTGGAGGACAGTGTTCCGCAACGAGCATCCTGTTGGACTTGTGTCGCACAGGCCGTTCAGAACAGCACCAAGTATTGTTATTTCATCCATCTGGTCACTGCGAAAGCGTCGTCGATGACCACTCCTTCAAACTCTGCCGAGGCGGGGGATGTCGTCTCTGTTAGTGACCGTCCAACGTTGTTGTCCTTGTGGAACGTAACTGAAGAAAGTGGAGTCCAGGAGTCGGGACCATCGTTCCACCAGCTGACAACGACGGCTGATTCAGATGGTAAGCAGTGGAATGATGTTGCAGAGAGGCAGGAACAACAGCAGGAGGAGGAGGATGAGGGGAAGTCGAATCACGGAACCACAGACGAGAGGATGATGTGCTATTTGGACAACAGCAGCAGTGTGAAGAATTTGTCGTCGTTGACCAAGAATCCGTTCGACGAACGCTTATCTCCGGTGGTGGATGCGAAAGATGAGGAAGATGAGAGGAAGAATAAGAAGAAGAATAAGAAGAAAAAGAAGAATTACAAGAAGGAGGATGAGGAGAGGGAGATGAGGGCACAGAAGGTTCACATCAAGATGAGCAGAGAAACTGACGAATTAGGAATGGCGCAGTTGCCCAACGAGCTCGCCTTGCCGGGAAGCAGCACCAGCTCCAAAGAGTCGGTTTTTATTCGGCTCAACAATCGACTGAAAACGCTGGAAATGAACGTCAGTCTGAGCAGTCAATATTTAAGTGAACTGTCGCGCAATTACAAGCGTCAAATTGAGGAAATCCAACGTTTGCTCAACAAGACCATGCAAGTGGCCGGCGACGTTGAGATGCGGTTGATGTTGTTGATCAAATCGCAAGATCAGACGTTGGGCGTGCTGCAATCCAAGGTGGACAACTTGACCAAGCGCATATCGTTGCCGGTTGATCGTTGGGTGGATCAAGAGACTAAAGTAAAATGAATGATTAATTAACTAATTAAATAATTGTTAGTTTTCTAAATTTATCCATCTCATTTTTCTCATTTCAGTGGTTGCAGTATCATTATTGGTTGTTTTTTGCACAGTTAGGCGTTTGTTTGTTGACGTTGGTGTTGTTGATGAGATCGTTGCGGGGTGCTTTGTTGAAAAGAGAGGATGTCGTTGGTGTTGTATTGGAAGTGTTGAATATGCGTGCTGTGCAAAATGCCAACACTGGTGCTCTTCAACATTTGACCGCCTTCAACAACAATCCCTATGCTACTAGTAGAAATAATAGCGGTAATGCTGTACGATTGGCAGCAAGCTTAGTTTCTCATCGAAAGCGATCATGCTCTGTTAATCAGCATGATAAAGATTTAAAATTGAATCGATCAAATAATAATGCATTCTGCGTCAACAATTTGGCCAAGGCAAAGTTGGCGGCGCATGCAACGCCAAATGCTGGTAACAGCAACCACCACGCCCATAAATACAACGGCAACAACAGCAGTGGTGGTGGCGGTGATCGACCATCTCGATACAGACATCTAGCCGGTGTGCTGTTCAGCGCAGATAGTAGCAAAGTGCCCCGCAATGCGGATTTAGTCCGCTGGCTGGAAATGCCGAATCGACTTTGTGCTGTGAGCAATGTTGGAAGTAAAAAATGTAAATTATTTCAACAACAACAACGTTGGATGATAGCCAATTCTCCTGCAGACAAATTATTATTGTCAGCATCTTTATCGTCGTCGTCGCCGTCGTCAAAGCAAAGTTGATGCTTCTCTTTTCTTATTTATTTTTTATTATTTTATTTTCAATCACTTATTATTTTGTTTGTTCTTTATATTTTTTTTTGTTTGAACCATGCAGCATAGTATTCTTATCTTTGCATTTGCAAAATGTAAGATAACAAATCCGGGTGATGATTTTGTTTTATAATGGTTCATAATTGTTACCGCAGTGTTTTGTTTTACCCATTAAACTTGAAATTGTTTGTTGTAATAAGTTTTGTGGCAATTTTTTGCATTGAGAAATAAAGTACTTGAATTTGATTAAATGGTACTATTTCGAATATTGCTTTCTCGCTGCTTGCGGTTTTGCTTTCACGTTTTTGTTTCGAAAATTTAATTTTCTTCTTTTTTTCAATTGAAACTTAAACTTCACTTCATTTTCCAACATTAGTACTTTACGATCATTTCAAATGTTATTTATACTGTATTTTATTTTTACATTTCACGTTCATTTCCTTTCAAACGTGTTCGTTTCAATGATGAAATTGATAATAGAGAAGATTATGCTTTAGAACAGAAGCTTTATTGACAGAGCATTAAATCAGGTATGCTTTATTTATTTTACACGCGCCGATCGTTGGTTAGTTCAATGCGTTTCAATGATTTTTTCCCCATTTCCATTGTCACGGTTTCAAACTTTAGCTGTCGATTTTTCCCCCATATTATGTCCTCGATCAGGACTAGCTGGTTGATTGAAAAATGAAAAAAAAAAGCAAAAGTCATTTGTACGAACAGTTAGTATAGTATGAATTGATTTTATTGTGAAAAGAGAATTACATAATCAAAAATGATACTCTCTCATCCCAAGGTGCACATCCATTGAAGTAAACAGAAATTTTCAGTACGGGTTCGGACGTTTTGGTCTCATCGGGTCAAATAAGCGGGGATCTTTCAAAAAACGAGCATCTTTGACAAATACTGGCATCAGTCCGGCTTTTCTAGCAGTTGCGATAGCTTCGTGCAAACGCCGTTGCTGATATTCGCACAGTCCTGTGATATGCTTGTCGTACAATCTTCCCGTAAACGATGACAAAAATTGACTCAGTAGGCGAACATTTTTGTAATCCAACTCTACGCCGAGACGACACAGCAAGCACTTTTCTTTTTCTTTTTCATACGGGTCCTCTTGCACATCTTCCAGCGGTTTGTCGTCCTTTTGCAGAGGGATGTATTTGAAAGCTTCACGACCACGAATAAAGCGCCGCGAAATCCACCGCGAAGGTGAAATTCCACCTGCCAAGATGCCGGAGAACATTTCTGACAACTTACAGTATCCTGTTGGAACTTTATAATCTTTAAAGCATGCTGTAGTGGGCAGGTAAATGTGAAATCGAGCTGTGGTATTTATTTGAAATTTTTTGTTGAAACAGTTTTTCATGGAAATGAATTTTTAAAAATGTACAAAATTGTTTAAATGATTTTTGCTCATCAATGGTGGAATGTATTGGCTGAGTAAATTCAAGCGCTACTTTATACAGCATTGCGCAGGTTGTGGCTATTGGTTTGGAGTGACATATTTGTTGTTCATTTTCGCAGGTCTGTATTATATGGTTATTTTTTATTTTTGTCCAAAAATCTACGGCGCGGATGTTCTTCCTCAAATTATGGCACTCTGCAGTTTTATCGTCTGTGAAGCTGCAATCAATTGCATCATGTTCAACGTGCGAGCCAAGTACAACCGTTTGGATCGCGTTCTGGCTCGTCAGAATAAAACTCTGCTGCCGGTGAGCGGTTTTTCAATTGCCAACGACGACGGTGCACGTTTGAAGACACGATATTGTTCCCATTGTCGGGCCCAAGTACCCAAACTGTGCTATCACTGTCCGTTGTGCAATTATTGTGTGTTCAAAAAAGATCATCATTGTTTTTTTCTCGGCGGTTGTGTGGGATTTGGAAATCAACGTTATTTTGTAGTGTTTTTATTTTGGTCAATCGTCGGCTCAGCATTAGCTGTGTATTTTACATTTAGGTAAGGCAATTTTGCGTTCGCTTGCCAGTTGAACAATGTTGACCACAACGTGGAAAGTTGTGTTCATCATTTGTGTGTTTTTCTTGTTTAAGATTTCTGACCGAAACGTTTCATCCATTTTTTCCATTCGGTTGGTTTGACTATCTCTTGCCAGTTGTAATTGTCAAGGCAATTGCTTATGGGCAATATTCGGTTTTTGATATGGCTTGTTTGATCAGCTTTTACATCGCCATTTCCTCTTTGTGCGCATCGGTTTCTTTCTTTATCGCGCAGTGGTTGTTTGTCCTGACCGGCCGTTCCATGCTTGGCTATTTCCAAATGACCGACGTCTTCTTTGGCAAAGAACATCCGACCATTCGTCAACGGATTGAAGTTGTCTTTGGTCCGTATTGGCTGTTGAATTTCATCATTCCTATGCCTTATTTCAACCAACCCGATAAAACTTACAATCAAGTTGTTTATAATTTTTTCATCAAAAACATATAATTTGTTCAATCATCTTGAACTTTCGCGCTTGTTCTTTTCTGTATTCTTGTAAAATAGTGTATCTTATTTATTGTTTTTGTTTTCATTTATTTTTTTTGGTTATAAATATTCTTTTCTTTTTATTATAATCAGATTTTTTGAAATACAGTTCAATAATGATAGGCATGTACATTATATACAGTAGAAGAGTAGGTGAACGATTGGATAGAATAGAAATAGAATAGAAACGAATAGAAAAGGCGAACGCATTAATTCTTGATGTCTTCGCAAAATATATCTATATTTGTCTGAATTTTGAGCCCTAAATAAGTGTAAACAAGATAAGAGTGTTAGCAGCAGCACAAAACAACATGTTTGTTGTTTCGCAAGATTTCGAAACAGCACAGCACTGGTGTACGAAATCTGTTGGCACATGATTTGATTTTCTGGTCTTAATTATCATCGTTCAAATTAATAATAGTACTTTTTGGAAATGTGACTCGACAGTGTGGGCACAACGGTGGCAGTTGAGTGAACACCACTGCGGCGCCTGATGCCGAACACAATCATCAACACTGATGTGATTAGTACGGTTATGGTCAAACAGCTGCCCAGAATACCAACTGCAATTGGCGAAATACACACTGTGGATGATTGTTTGTGATTTTCTTCAAAACTGGGTTCTTCCAGTTGAGCTGAAAAGTATTTTCATCAGGTAAAGATGTGCTTAACAAGTTGAGCATCAACGAAAAAGACAAGCATTACTGTAATCATTCAGTTCAGTGTCGTCCAAGACGTACACCGTTTGCGAAACCAAATCTGCAATCATATCGTTTGTTGCAGCACGTTTTTCTCTTCTCAGGTTAATTCTCTCAGACACATCTTGCATCGGACTTGGACATGCAGGTGGCTACAGTATGAATATTGGCACGTTTGAAATTTCAATTCGAATTTGTTGTATTACTGTAATTCCAGCGCAGCCTTCGTTTGTACGAAGACAGAGACGAATTTGACAAATAAAACGGACTGCAATTCGATCAGCAAATTTAAATACACTCGACTCTCGATAGGCTACATTCAACGCTTCTACGTAAGTGGGATCTCCGAGCAACAGACGATCCGTGTGACACCTTAAGAATCGGGAAAAGTGACATTGTAAAAAGCTTGAATAATAATAGTGATGCTTTCTTTTTACCCTTGTTCATCGATAACCATTACACGTCTACCTTGGCCATCTTCTACGAAGCAACTGTGAACCAGCATACCGTAAACGCCTGAACAACAAATAAAAATTAAGATCGCAGTAAATTAATACTGGTGCAGTAAATTTACTGGTTTCACATTCCCATCGATGGACCACTTGTTGTCCAACGCGAGCATACTTCAACACTTCACCGTCGAGTTCATCTTTGCGAATTGTATACGAACAGCTCGGTTCAGGAAATGACTGTGCAATTTGAGTAACAGTAATTGGACTGAATTGAAAGGTTTTTTTTAAAAAAAATAATCCAACAGTGAATAGAAGAAAATTTGATTCTACAGACCTGACATTCAAATCATACGTTATACTTTTCTGCGTTTCTAGATATTCACATTTGACATTATAAGCACGATCCATTTTTGTTATAAAGACTGGATGAAATGAGACAACAATGACAGTTGAAAACTGAACACCATGCGGATTGGTCTACAAGAATATTTTCATTAATATATATATATATATATATATATGTATATTTTGCAGTCCAACTTTGTCAAATGTGATTACATACCGTACGTAGGCGGTGCATACCGCATCGTCCATGTTTTATCCAAATTGTTCCACCATCCGATGATTGGCCAGTGGCCGATTGCGTACTGTTCCACCCTATCTGACATTCAGGACTCAAGTAATGCCCTTTCACGAATGCTTTACCTGAAGTGAACAGGAACATTGTGGATAGTTTTATTCATTCATTTGTTGTTTATTTATTTATTTCATTTTTATACTAATACCGGTAAATGCTTGACGTGTACGAAAATGAAAAGCTACATAGTCCGTTCCGCATTGTATCACTGGGTCGCCTGGCCGGGTCAGAAAGTAGAAAATTAGTATCACAAAAGCATTCGAGCTTTAAATTCAACAGAATTTATTTGTAAATGGATTATTTCTGTTTTGAAAATGACGCTTAATTATACAGTTAAAGTGAGGTGTAATGAACGTCGTAGTGATGGAATTGATTTTTGAAATTATTATTTATTTAATTTGAAGGTGAAAAACAATTTTAAACTTTTCGAAAAAATTTTCTCCTCTTTTCGTATACTTACTGGCCAGAGCATTTTGTTGGTTAATCGCCTGGACAATTGTGACCATGGTCATCTAGAAAAATAGAAAATTGTTGAAAATCAATGCAACAAGTTGGACGGTCGTTTGAGTATGGTCTTAAGTGACTTTTGCAGGTATTGTGCTTGTACTAAGGAGCCGGTCTTGCTTAACCCTTCGACCTTGACAACAACGGTCTTGGGGGGACAATTTTGATAGTTGAAATGAATATTGCGCCATCGCTGATGCTGGCGGTAAATAGAATTTCAAACTTATCCCCTGCCTCACCCACAACTGACCGATCGATTTTCAAACAAACAAACCAATAAGTATATGATGGGAAGAAATTTTTTGCAAAACATTATTTGTAATGTAATGTAATTTAATGTAATGTAGCGGTCGCAATTATTTTAATTTCGTTGAAATTATCTTTTCTCTACTATTGGATACAAGGATGAAAAAAAAGAAAATCACGTGTTTGTTAAATCGGCCAAACGATAAAAGTTGTATTTTCTTTGAAATTTGAAAAGTCGAAGAATTTTTATTTGCATGCTTTTTATTCAAAAGAAAAAAAACAGCACTCCCGCAGTTTGCAATGACCATTTTGCTATTGTATTTTGCTTGTATTCTTTTTCTCTGTTCAATTGGCTGGCTGTTCACGGTTGCCTTGTAATATGATCCTTTTGTAGAAGTTTTATTTCTCAAATTTTATTACCTTTCCAAAGTTCTGCGTTGGGAAATATTTAATTTGCATTGTTGTAGTAGTAGTAGTAGTAGTGGTAAAATGAAAAAAAAAAACGCTTTCTTCTGATCTAGCTCAATTATTCATCGAAGTTCAAAGCTTGAAGTTATTTCTTTGGGGGGTATATTGCAAGTTTTGTTTTGCAGTTTTTGTGGACATAGCTTTTGGTGAAGAAGCCTTTGCTATGTGTTAGCTTTACTCTTGTGAAGCGGATGTTCACCATGAGGATCAGTTTTCTTTTCACACTCCAGTGTGATAACTTGCTGAGATGAGAGGGAAAAAACAAAGTTTAAAAGGTGACACTGGACAACAGACGGTCAACGGTAACAAATTTCCACACTGTTTAATATGCAGTGGATATTTATTTATTTGTTGTTTGATCGACGACCACGACACGGGCCGGGCACGCGTACATTTTTTCACCACCCTGTTGTTTATTTTGAACAAACAAATATGCTGTTTTGTTCAATTGGAGCTAATCATACAATACATTGTTGTAGTTGGTTTTTAGTGTTGAATTATATTATTATTATTATTGTAATAATATTTCTTATATATTTGTATATTGTGTTAGAAAAGCAGAAAATAGCAGAAACTATGCGCATATGAATAGCGATTGATTGATTAGTTGAAAGTGAGATGGAAAAGGGCAAAAAATAATGACAATTATTCAATTTCATAACTTACCATAGAGAAGAAGAGTAGTGGGATATTTTCCACTGATGGTAGCATAGGTGAGAGCAAAGCGGCTGTGGATTTTTACGGCGCGGTATGGGAAACTTTTCCACGCAAGCTCTGGATGGCTCTTTTTGATTAGTTTGTCACAATTTGACCTGACCTTGTAGTGTTATTGGGATTTTAAAAACAAAACACAGCAAGGTCGCCAATTACAACGCAGCTGTCCAACCAACGGCCGTTGTGGATCTGGCCTTATTCTGTTGTTGTTAAATAAGGCAAGCTAAGGAAGAATATCCGGTGATGTTTTAGGTCGTTGTTGTTGCTACAACGATTTTTAAATTGAATGTACAGAACCAACCGAGCAATTTCAACTTTGCAATGAAATATATATATGTGTGTATGTATTTCTTTTTCTGTTCAACTAAGATCACTGCTTTGCAATGAATATAAAAAGCTTTTACAATTTGGCTGTGATTTGTCGAATAGCTTCAACTCCGCCTCCACCAATGAATAAGTCGATAAGTGATGTGACGTTCCATTGGTCGGAAGCAAGCAACTGGCTTTTTACGTTCTCTACCAAAGAGAGAGAGAGAGAGAAATAGATTGAGTGAGAGTGTGTCCAGTCAGAGAGAGAGAGAGGAAGCTAGTTGTTTGGTGGGAGGGGGAGGGGCTGTCCAATGTTGGCCTTGGACAGTGCATCGGCCGAGGGTCATTTGCCCGTTATGACGGAATGTGATCGTCAATTTTCCGTATGGACGATGCCAATTGCCTGAAATTTTACGCTAAACACCTGCATCAATTTTGATGGAATTCTTTTCGTTTAGCCTTCGGATGGCGGTCACTTTTTCTACAATTTTTCCACCACCACCACCACCACCACTACAACAAACTGACTACAAATTCTGTTCGACCTTCCATTCTCCAATATACCCTCATATATTTCACGGTCCAATTTCTTTTTCATTTTTTTTTTTAATAATCACCAAAGCGGAATCATGCCCTGTGAGCTTTTTCATTTTTATAGTACAAAAAGGTTGAAAAGAGACAACGCAAATGTGATATTCCGTTGCCATTTGTTAGCTTTTATGAATGATTGAATCAATTAATGAATGAATGCTTTTTTCTTTTGATTCGTTTGATTAATTCCTATTGAAGCATACATGTGAGAAAAATGCTTCCTCTCAATTTCAGAGTTAACTGTATATCATCACTGAAAGGCAAATTAACAGCTTCAACAAATCAGATCAAATTAAAATAGATCAGGATCGGATGTTAACAAATTTGATAATCAGTTTTCAGTATTGTTATTGTTTTTGAAAATAAAATGAAAAATTACTTTTTTCTGTGCTGACAACGCAACGATTGAATGATTTCGTCAATGAGAAGTATCATCGTCTCAATGGCTTGTTTGTCCACTGTAGCCAATAAAGCACGTAATCATCATTGATCGAGGAGTTGGTTGTTGTTCACATGAAAGTTGAATCATCATCATCATCATTATCTATCTTCTATACGTATCATATGCAACGTTGAAACGGGACATTGGCGGAATATGCTAATTTTGAAACTTTCTTTCCGTTCACGTGTTGATGTGATCACACTGGCAACGACATAATACAATGAAGCATTGCTATTGATTTTTTTTCTTCAGCTTTGCCGCTGTGAAAAATTCACAGATATTATTACTTTGAAAATTTTTCAGTGATTTTCATCTTTCAAATTGTCTTATTGTTCTTCAACGCCGGAAGTAACAAAAAAAAAATTAGAAAACTACACGCACAAACTACACGTACAACAAAAAGCTCTATTTAAAGAGATTTTAAAGAAATAAAATATTTTTGTTTTTGCTTTTGCTTTTCAGGACTTTTTCTGAATACACGAATATCAACATTTTTAATTTAAACATGGATCCGCTTGCTCAATTGAATTATGCAAATTGTAAAGCGTAATTTTCTTTTTTGAAAAATCAGTTCAACAGTTTTACATTTCACAAGCTATACTTGTTCATGCCGCTTGTGAATGTGAGAAATATTCAAAAGAGAAACTGATACAAATTGTTTGCAAGTGTTCACTTTATGCAACCGCAGAAATTTTAAGAAAAGATGTTTAGGTTTCACACGTGACGTGGCTTATCACTGTCACTGCTATCTTACTGTAGTGATGTACTAAAAATAATATTTAAAAAATTTTTTAAATTGCGCATCTTTTTTTCCATTTGTAAAAATTAGTCGGTTTATAGCTCACGTTGTGGCTGTTCATTTGTGTTTTTTCAATTGGAGTAAATTAATACAACGGCGTATTGCAGGTGAAATGTTTTTGAAAAAAAATTTACATTCAACTTATTTTCACACGTCAAATAAACAAATAAACACTTTTAAATGCGTTGCAAGTTTTGAAAAAAATATTTTGTTTTTATATGCGGTTTATACTTGACTTTCTTTTTACTGTAATATTTATTAGTTATTTGCAGTCATATGCCATTTCTGAAGTTGTGTTTAATGTTTTTCACTTGTTCAATATTTTATATGTGCACTTTTTTTTGAATAGAATTATTTATCTTGATCGTCACTTTGTGCACGACGTTTGTGTTTCAAGTGAACGAATTTGATTTTTCTCTCTTGTCAGAAGCTAGAGTTGTACTTGCAATGGTGTTGTGTTGTTCGTTTGTGTAAATTGCCGGTCATATTGTTCAGTGGAAAGCTTTTCGACGCGAATGTTTGATGAATTTAAAATTTTAAATTTTGTTAATTAAAAAAAATTTATTTTTGTTTCGGCCATCTTTCCACCACAGCTCGGTTGGTTTCTTTCTCTTCGTTGTTCAAGAGTATTGCTGTAAAATTTGAATAATAAACTGGATAAAAGTTGAAATATATTTTATTTTTCATGTTTCGACATTAATTTTTGCATTCCGCATGTTCATAAGTTGTGCATTTCATATGCTTCTTTTTTGATGACGTCGAATTTGTATTTATCTTTATCTTTTGCTTCTTCTTCAATATTAACTTTTTACTTGTATTGTTGTTGTTGTTGTTGAAGAAAAAATTCTCAACAATCTAGTTTTAATGATAAAATTGATTAATAATAGAAATATTATTATTATTATTATCATTATCATTATCATTATTATTCCGTGTTCAACTTTTGCCTTTTAGTCGATAAATCTTGCCTGCTGTCGGCTAGCAGTTTTTATCGACTTTTCGTACCGGCTGGTGACGCTGCTCTTTGAAATTGCTCAGTTTTTCTCCTTGTGCTTTTGATGTTGCTTTGTTTCAAAATTGTCGTTTAATTGTGTCAAATTTTTTCGGCATCTTACAGTGCATACGGCAAGCAGGCAACCTTCGAAATGGACGTCTAGTCTAGTTGAGGTGTCATCGTATTCTTTTATTACTTAGCTATGACGTTGTTGTTCAATGAACATCATCAGCATCATCATCATCATCATCACTTGGCCCAGTGAACGCGTTCTTTTCCACCATTGCATTGTCCAATTCTGGTCTGCTTGTGTGCAGTTGCTGTGGTTTTATTTCATTTTTTCTTTTTCCTCTCTTCAGAGAAGGTAGCGGACAAATATGCGAAATTATCCATCTCTGGGATCTATATTATTCTTGATGGTGAAAGAATAATTTGGATTGCTTTTTTATTCGATTTTTTTAAATTGTATTTTTGCTTATTAATTTTCCTCTTTCTTCTCTTGTTCTTCAGTAGTTGCAGAGATGTTTCTCGAAACGGGTATTTTTTGCATGTGTGTTGGTTTTGAAAAAAAAAAATTAATTTTTTTCCAAAATATATTTCAATGGTTCTGTGTGTGTGTGTGTGTTGTTGCTCCTCTTCTGCTCCTGACGTGTGGACGGTGAAACTTCCGCTTCGATCAATTTGAAATTCACGTTTAAGCCATTTTGCAGTGTCGATTTTGTGTGTGCGCTTGTTTGTCATTTTGTTTCTGCCGCACTTCTAATGCTACACTGATCATCGTGATCTCAACACTTATCGGCTTGAAAATTGATTGATTTCAGTATTCATTTTATATAAAAACATTTGAATAGTACTGTCATGTAAAATTATACAACGGTAGTTGAGATTGTTTGAACTATGAGGGGGGAATTTTTTAAAAATATTCTTTTTTTAATATTTTAATTTTTTCTCTGTTTTAGGTGTACAATTCTGTAATATATAAGTAATCTTTTCCTGCATCATTACCATCGCCGTGTTAATATTACACCACTTGTCTGTAGTTCTCTGTGAGCGGTACGTTTTTGTACTGTTGTACAAAAGGACTGTAATTCAACGCGATTGTTATTGTACAATTATAATATTCACCTCCAATTTCTGTTCTTATCTTAATTGTTCATAACAATACATGGCTGATCAACAGTGGAGCAAGAAAAGACCTTGGAATACATCAACTTCAGGTAAAGTATTCGAGAGTTTTTATTTTATTTTATTTTTTTTGATATGTCGTTGTATTTTTATATCTGATGATGTAGGACGACACTTTTTTTAATCATTGGTGTCAATCTTTTTAACGTAGCATGAATTGAATTGATGACTGATTGATTTTAAATACTGCTGCTCTTGTTCTTGTTCTTGTTATAGTATCTATTATGGAGAGGTGTTAATTTTCTTTTTATTTAACCAGATATATGTAAATTTGCCATTCTTTGTAGAGCATGTGGTTAGTAATCCTATTATGGTGCAGGGGATGGCTGCGCATCATCAGGGTCGTGGTGAGGTGATTTCACCGAGGTCGTCCGAGTCGTCTGGTTTGTGCGTGAAAATGGTGGAAAAAGTGCTCAGTTCATCACCAACTGTGGTCAACTCGAAATACGTACGAAATATACTTCTTCTGTATAGTCTTGTGTTCCATTTTGCCAATTGATGTCTTCTCTTTTTTTTTTAGGATTCCAAGGTGAAATCCATCGACAATAACGAATTGCAAATTCAAAATTCTCTTACCAATGGAGTTGAAACGAAATGGTAAGCATATTTTGTCATTATTTTCAATGTATTTTACAAGCAGTTTTTATATCTACATTTCATTGCATTTTGTACGATGAGATTTAGAGGAGAGGAAGGGGAATGAATGAATTTCTTTTTCAATTTTAATATTAACAACAAAAAGCATGAATAGAATGGTGAAACTTTTCCATTGGAAGCTGAAATTGTTTTTGACAAAACGAAATATTTTCAGCGATGGTAACAATGTTGACGGCAGCGACAGTGATACTTGTTCAGGTATGCTGCCGAATTCGAGCTTAAATGACGGTGGAAATTGTTTTTCCGTTTCCGATTCGAACACTTTGGACGTTATCAGCGGTTATAGTTACAATGATCCGTTGACAAGCAATGGTGCAAGCATGTCCAACACTTTCGACGGACAAGGCATGCTCTCCGACTACAACAACGTATTTTTGACAATAAAGTTGAAAATTTGTTCGTGTTATTCATTTATTTAAATTTCTTCAGCTGTTCAATGCACGCACCCACAACAGCAGCAATTTGCAGATGATGCAACAATATGCCGCATGGCAGCAGATGAGCTACATGAATCCGTATTGTATGCCTGGTGGAGCGGATCAATTTGGACAACCTTTGCTTTATGGTAGCTTTGCATGGGAAAATAATAATAATTGTTTTTGATTTTTGTTGTTGTTGTTGTTCAGGTCAATTTATGCCGCAATTTTATTCTTATCCAAACGGATGGATGTATCCGACAACGCCGAATTTGTTGCAAGGCCAGACGAATTCTCAACAACAAGCAGCCGGTGGAAATCTCAGCTCTGCCAGTGCGACGAATTTGAATCAGCATCACCAGCACATACCAACTTACACCAGTGCTGAAGGGGACACGTCTTTGCCAATTGGCGGGGGCAGTCATCAGCAGCATCAACAGCATCAACAGCAACAACAACAACAGCAGCAGCATCAGCAGCAGCAAGGGTTGCAGAGTGAGAAATATTTCCGAACTGGTAATAGTACTTTAAAATGTGCAGATAAACTGTTTCCATTAGGGAACTTTCCACCGCTTATTGGTCCACCGTCTGGGCCATTTTTTGACCACAGCGGACCAATGTACATGCCGAATTCGAAACCTCTGCCAACAATGCGAGTTATTCCACCAGCACCGCCGGTGATTTTGAACACAGCCGGTCAGTGTGTTGTACTTGGGATGATGTAGAAGAAAAAAAAAATATTGCTTTATTTCAAATATTATTTAATTTCACAGGAAATGCTAGCGGATTGGAGCATCGTATTTCTAGTAGTCCACCGCCGACCACCCCGTTTGGAACTAGCCCGGTGACAACGAATTCTTTTTTCTCATCCTCATTGTTAAATTTTGGCCATTCATCCTATCAACAGCAACCACAGACCGTCAATGGAAACTGTGCAAATTCGATTTCATCTCTCACATCTGCTCTGGCTAACATGTGTAAGTTCAACATTTCAATGTTGAAATTGTTCTAGTTGTTTTATTATTAATTATTATTACTATTGTTGTTGTGGTTGTTTTCTTTTTTGTTTGTTTGGCTTTTAAGCGTTCAATCAAAATGCTGTTGGCATACAGCCGAGGAGAGATTCGTTTTCTCAGCAGCCATTTTCTATGAAGCCGTCCAACACTGCTGCTGCTGCTGCAAGCGCAGTTCCGTATTACAACTCGCCCACGATGAGCATGTTCAACATGAATCAAAGCGGTCCACCTCCCGGTATTTGGGGAAGCAGTTCTCCGAGCTTGTTCAGCATGCGAGCCAGTAAGCAATTAACTGACGACGACCGGATAATTTTTGTTCACTTATTTTTGTTGTCTGGGAAAAAAAGGTTCCAACGCTGCAACGGCGAGCTTGTTCAATACTGCTCTGGTGCAACCGAACGGAAGCTTGTTCCACTCGATGCAATCCCAGCATGCGCGAACCAAGCTGGCACGTCATGTATTCCAACGCGACCAGTGCAACAGTCATCGTAGCAGGTTGTTGGAAGATTTTCGCAACAACCGTTTTCCAACCTTGCAGCTACGGGATGTTGCGAATCACGTGGTCGAATTTGCCCAGGACCAGTACGGATCTCGGTGAGCAGAGCACAACGACGAACACGCAAAAACAATGGACAATTTGCAATTGCATTTCACTTTTGAATTTTTGAAATTTATTATTTAAATTTTTTTTAATTGTAGATTTATTCAACAAAAATTGGAAAGAGCCAACATGCAGGATCGGCAAATGGTCTTTTCCGAGATAATTGGATCTGCTCAGATGTTGATGACTGATGTATTTGGAAATTATGTTATTCAAAAATTTTTCGAATTTGGTACCGTTGAGCAGAAGAGTGAACTAGCCCGAGTGCTTCGTCCGAACGTGCTTGCGCTTGCATTGCAAATGTACGGCTGTCGTGTTATTCAAAAATGTCTCGAAGCAGTTGATCATGAGCAGCAGGTTTGGATAAAAATGAAAATTATAATATTATTATTATTGTTATTTTCAAGAGGGAAATTGTCAAAGAGCTTGAAGGAAATATTCTGAAATGCGTGAAGGATCAGAATGGCAATCATGTTATTCAGAAAATCATCGAAACTGTGGATCCGAAAAGTTTGCAGTTTGTAATCGACGCTTTTAAAGATCAAGTAAGAGTGATTGAACGATGAGCAATTTGAATTTGAAATGATAATATTACTTTTGTATTGTATTGTATTTTTTTTCAATTTTCAAAGGTTTTTGCATTGTCCACACATTCTTATGGTTGTCGTGTGATACAACGAATTTTGGAACATTGCATGATGGAACAGAAGAAACCAATACTCGAAGAACTGCATCAGCATATTAAAAGTTTGGTTTGCGATCAATATGGTAATTATGTCATTCAGCACGTTCTCGAACATGGTCAAGCCGAAGATAAAAGTCGTATTATCAAAGAGATGAGAGAAGAGATTCTCCGTTATTCTCAGCACAAATTTGCCAGGTAAATTGACCAATCAATCGCTCTGTAATAAATAAAAGAATAATTGCAATTTAATTCTCCTCAGGGGTATAGTTTATTTCATCTTTATGCAAATATCAATAATTAAACTTTCTCAATACATAAATATATTGTATGCTTGGAATTTTGTTGTTTGAAAGTTTTTTTTTCTTTCTTTTCTTACATATAGCAATGTTGTTGAGAAATGCGTTTGTTTTGCAACGGCTGAAGAGAGGAACTGTTTGATCAGCGAAATTTTGAATTGCAATGACACTACAGAGTATGATGATGTTTTTTGTATTTTTACAATTTATTTAAAATTATTTAACTTTTTAAATAATTATATATATATATATATATATATATATATTGTTTTTTAATCAGCTCCGGTGTTGGAAATTCTGGAGTACTTGTGGCCATGATGAAAGATCAATACGCGAATTACGTTGTACAAAAGTTGCTCGACGTGGCTGATCCGTCCCAGCGGAAGAGATTGATGCAAAACATCCGACCGCATGTGCCACAGTTGAGACGATTCACCTATGGAAAGCACATTCTCTGTAAGTTTTTCAATTTTCTTTTGTTGTTTTTTATTTTGATTTAACATCAGCATTTGAATATATATATATATATATATATATATATATATTTCTTTTTTTAAATTAATATTTTGTAGCAAAATTGGAAAAGTATTTTCAAAAGCACAACAACCCACACACTCCACAAGCAGCTGGTGATATTGCTGCCAGTTAATCGATCATGTAAAAACAGTGATCTATCTGCTTTTCATTTTTCATTCATCAAGATAAATGCGTTCAGTTTTGAATGTATATATGTGTATGTACATTCAAAATTGAACGTTATTTATTATTATGTACCGTTTTATAGATTTTTATTAATTCATGTTTGCATTTGATTTATTATGCATTTAGATTTTGTTTTTTTTTAAATGTATTCTTGCTTTTATGTTAATTTGTTGGTTTTGGTCTGCTTTTTTGTTGATGTCTGTTTGTCAAACTTTTAATTTTATAGGTTCTATTTTTGCTTAAATTGCAATAGCTAGCTGTTGCTTTTTTTATTCTTACCAAACTGACTACATTTGCACGTTGTTTATTATGTTGTTTATGTTTTAGTGATTATGTTTTTTTTTAATGTTTTAAAATTTTTATTTTGTTTTTTTTTGTTTTTTGAATGTTCTAAGAAGTGTTTAGATGTGATTGATAAAAAAAGTACGTGTTACTTTGATTATATTTAATTTTTTTGTATTATCTGCAAGCAAAAATTATCTCGATGCAAATCTAACAAGCATCCACATGTCTGCCTAAACACCTTTCTAATATATTAATTAATGTTGTTCTTATACTGCTTTTTGTAATTGAATTCTCCTGTGAGCACATTTTATCCATTTCAGAATTCTATTTTACTCGAAGTAGTTGTGCAATGTATAAATTCAGCTTTCAAATTGATGTTGTGAGTAATCTATACAAAGTTGTTAATTTCTTCAATACAGTACTATATTTTAATTGTACACAATCTCTTTTGCGTATACTGACAGCTATGTGACATTACACTGTTGTATATAACCACAGTTATATTATATGCACATATCGTATGAATGTGTATGTATTTATGTGTATGTGAACAATTTAGGTAGGAAAGAATTATGAATGAATGAATGAATGTTTGTCTTTCTCATGTGCAGAGAGGCCTGAAATATTTATCATTGCATTCATGTCTTTTTGTACTGTAATTTCATGCCCATAGCTACTGTGAACTAATGCACGTTTACTTTTATTTTGTTTTTCAAAGCAAACTGCTGATTGACCATGATTTTTGTGAGAAAATAAAAGATGAAATTGATCCCACAGTATTGATTTCTTAGTGATTGTGTAGATGATTCTGCGCTATTTGTTTTTTCTCTTTTCTTACCGTCAGTGGTCCATTGCTTCAAAATTAATTATGGCTCGATTTTGTACGCCACTGTGATACGATGTAGTCAATGAAATTATAAATGTGATGATTATGGTACGGTGAATACTGTTCAGATGGGTATTTAGTAGATTATTTATGCATATTTAATAAAGTGTTCTTCTCTGTCTTTTTACATTTGATTTTGTGCAAACTGCGGTCAGTTGCACATCATTGTATACGACGGATCAGTATTTTGAAATTTTTTGTTCATGATCTAAGATTGGCGAGCTGTATTGTATCTACTTTTGCAGGTAAACATTTTTACAAGTCTCTATTTAGCGTCATTTATGATTTATGAAAAGTTATGTTGATTTCAGTATCAACTGCTGCTAATTGTTGTAATGATCCATCTATTCGTTTCTGCTTTTGCATTTCTACATGTTTGATGCTTTTGCGTTCACTGACTGAATTTAAACTGATTGAAAGCTAAAGCTGACTTCAAACTTCAAATTCAAAAGAAGAAAGAAGTATCTGCTTTCCAAATTATGAACAAAAACAATGCAACAGTACCGGCTGGGTTGGGTTGTGTAATGTTTGTTGTAATATTGCTTTTGTTTCAAAATGATCCATTGATTGATAGCCATCAAGTAGCTTGAAACGTGATTCAACAATTTCCAAGTGCGTATGCTGTTCATTTCACTGTGCAGTTGTGTTATAGGAAAGTTGCCATTTTGTTGAAACATGGTTTCCAGTCAAAATTTTGACACTGCTTTATTTCAAAGCTGACAAAGATGTAGTTGAAGTGTGTATTCCAAAGCAAACTTCATCATGGTCTGCTGTTGATAATGCTCAATGAGTAATAATTGTTCGACTAAACTGGTGAAGAATTTTTTCCTCAGATGTGCGTTGTGCAGATGATTCAAGAAGTCTTCATGAAGAATAAAGACGTGTGTGTGTGTGTGTGTATGTTTTATTTTCTTTCGTTTTTCTATACGTTTAACGCCTCATTTACTGTCTGATGTCACTGCTTTGTGCAGTTGCCCAAATGCCTGTTTTTCTTCATATTTGTCAATACTTTTTTCGTACATCCAAATGCTCAACTGTTAAACAACAGAATTTCCTTTCACTTACTGCTATTATTATTAATAATGGAAATTTTACTGATTAATATACTAACGTCTGATGACAAAACCACGAATAGTTATTACTTTCCCGCAAGTGAGTATCGTTCTAGTTTGATGCGTTTATTTTTGCATAATTAACATTGATTTTCATTTAAGACTCGTTGTAGCTTGCATTTTCACACTACATAGAACTTCTACCATTCTGTTGTGCACAGCAACAGTTATTCAAAATAATTGCATATTCAACAGTACCATTAATAAATGAAGATTGTGATTTTTGGTTTTTTTATCCACCGTTTTACATTTAGTGATGCGAGAGTAATGTAACGAATAGCATTGCCAAATAGCAATTATGAATAACGAACGAATAGCAATTATGAAAAAACTTGAATTTCACGCTTTACGATGATGAGAGTTGCACATCATTGCAAAATATAAATATTCCAAACAAGCGGACGTCATTTACTGTAATACGTGGGTATGATATACACTTTGGTGAACAGAGTAAAATTTTTGTCACGTCATCAAAAGGTATCAATAATAAAACGCTAAAGTACGAACAGCGATGAAAGACACCTTTTTTACGGACATATGCGAAAATGGTAAGCATTACGTTGACAACTAACTACTTTTATGCAAATTATCTTCTTAACTAACATAAAATGTCAAAACATTCTGCAGCATTATTGACATTTAAAAAGTTATTTTTCCATTTTTGCGGTATACTTTTCAGAAATTTGTTTTGCAGATCTCCGTATAAAACAGTTTTATATGAATTTTAGAAAACTGATAAGCTGATGAATTTACTTTTTCAGATGTGAAAACTCAGACAGTAAATATCTCTAAATAATATTAAATCTTCAAGCAGCATGCTAGCTCAGTGCCTTCTTTCACGTTAGGCAAACATATGTGCAATTACAAGGAGGTCAACGAACTAATAATAATAATTATTATTAGTACGACATAACTTTATGGTAATGTAATGGTGAACACTGCCGCCGGCATTCTAATGAAGGCACTTTGTACCATTCAAATCCTGAAGCGATTGATTATATATAAAGCTGTGTTTAATATTTGCAGGCTATTATTATATGAGTATTCGTTGATGAAGAACGTTCTCGCTACTGTGCTGGGTAATTTGCTTCAACTTCAACAAATACTAGCATAAATTCGAAATTTCTACGACCTTTCGCCTCCTTCATTCCTCATCATTAACATGTCTACTATCAAGTAAGAAGTTTTACATATTTTTTACTGCTTAGTTTTCTTTTTTTCTTAAAACACTTTATAAAACATTGTCACTTTTCCCACTTCTCATGAAAATTCATTTTTAACTTTTGCGAAGTGAAACTAAAACTTAATCTGTAATTGCTGTAACTTCTAGATAATTTTTTGAATTCATAAATGGAAAAATTAAAGAAAAGCCTGTGAAATAAATATAATCAAAGGATTCTCACTTTTGAACTCTTTAAATCAAAAGCGCCAATTAAATTTAAATCAATAGATTAAAGACACCGCCTGATTATAAAGATGTGAAGGTTGAGTGAATGAAAACGATTCACTTTTTAACAACCTTTACTCCCTCCATTTCACCACTTCTCCCTCCTTCCTTTCCCGCATCTTTTATTGTCCCTCTCTCCCAATAAGCGAGATTTATTTCTCTGCTGTAGAAGGCACCTAGAAGAACAGGAATCCTGCTCATCCGTTGAACGGAGAGCGCTTAGTCGTGGTGGCATGGGATAAATCATTACATGCTTTCTAAATGCTATCGAATGGAAATGCATACCCATCGTTCTAAATCTTAAATGTCACCAGCTCTTGTGGCTGCCTCCATTTTTCTGAGCTAACGCAGTTACCCACCACTCCTGCATTCAGTGTTTTTACAAATGCTCAGACAGCTGCTGCTGTGTTTTACCCTTCTCAAGCATTCACTGTCTTCCCTTCGAGCTCTCAGTCAACCAGTGACAATATTACTTTACGAACCGTGGCAGATCACCGGAAATTAAGATTCCGTTTTCATTTGTGAATGAATTCAACTCAGACAGTCCCTTCCATATGTGACTCTATCGATTTCCTTCCTTATTCTACTATGTTAAACTGCACTGAATGAATCACAGTATGAAAATCTACAAATTAAGCAATTTATCTGTATGTCTCAAGTAATTTTATCAAAAAAATGATATCCCATTCATGTTCAGCTTATAGATAATTCTAGGAAATGATTGTGATGTAATGACTAAATAGTCCATGGGTTTTTCTTTTCATGGATATTCCTTTCTATAGATGAATTTAAAGCTTAAATTTGTTTTATAATATTGTAGTTTGTTGAATTATTATTCTTTTGCCATTTCTATATGTGCATTACTTGGAATTAATTGTAATTGCCATCTGCTGCAGCAGTTATTAATTCATTGAAACTGAAAATGAATACTTCTTTGTACATTGAAATCTGATTGCTTTTCTATAGAATTAACATTTCAAAATTTCTCTGGTAACGATTACCATAAAATTTCATTAATGCTATTTAATGTTTTATAAATCTCAAAATTTATTTTATTCTTTAAACTGTTTTCAGTAGAAGCCATTTATTTATTATCAGTATGTCTTTGGGTGTATAAGAAACATTTATTCGTGCAATGTAATTTATTGCATCACTTCTTACTTTCAAGCAGCTGTAATTAACCAACGCAGTAATACTATTTCCGGTTGTTATCAGTAATTTTCAATGCTTCAGGTTAATAAATTTTCATTTCATCTAATTTTAGCAAAAGAAATTTGCATAATAATGCTATTTCGCATAATAATATGCACAGTGTAAATAAAAACGTAATAAATTTCATCGTCTCATTTAATAACGCTGTTCATAATATTCATTTTACTGCGCTATTACTGATGAAAAATTAGGTTATTCTTCCGGAGGCAAAGTACGTATTCATTTGCATAATTTACTTAGCCATTTAATCAGAGCACTCCGTTTACATTTAGCTCTTCATTTCATTGCCATTTTATCAGTCAAGCACGTAGGTGGTCAGCTATGATTCTGCTCTTCAACACCATCCATGAATAACCGGTAAGTTAGATTTGATATTGTGGTGGTTGTATGCTATGCATGTCATATTTGCATTACTTTACTAATATGGTGAATGGAAATTGATGGGTCTCTTTTTCTGTTTGTATAATTATTGCTAACTTTCAGATACATCAGATGCTGAAAAAGAATAAGTACGTATTTGTGTTTTTTATTTTGAGATGACTGTTCTAATATAATTCAATTTCAGAATTTTCGTTTTATTGTATGTATATCAATCAATATGAAACAATCAGTTCATGAAAAGTAACTGAATATGGTAATTATGCATCATAATTTTGCACTGCTTTTTAATTGAAATCATGTTAATTTCTGTAA
Source organism: Trichinella papuae (assembly GCA_001447755.1). Taxonomy (NCBI): domain Eukaryota; kingdom Metazoa; phylum Nematoda; class Enoplea; order Trichinellida; family Trichinellidae; genus Trichinella; species Trichinella papuae. The sequence goes on along the minus strand of JYDO01000129.1, from coordinate 957 downwards.
AATTTAGATTGTAGCTTAGCCACGTCATTATCACCACATTGCTTTCATCCTATCCTAACATTAAAACATATAGGTAATATGATAGATTAGTTGCACTTGATTTCAATAACTTTAAAATTTGAAAATTACATTGAAAATACGGTTTTTTAGATGTACTACAATACAATGTCTGGAAATAGTAAAGATAAAAGTTGTTTCCATTTAAGTAACACTCTATTAATTACTTCTCAGAAGATTTCAACTTTCATCATTCATCTCATTGCTCAGTTTTGTTCATTTGTACACAACAAGTAAGTAATGCAACAATATTACTGCTCTATTTTTAACTTTTTGTTCATTTTATTTGAACTGACAAAAGCATTGTAATGACTCTTATAAGAAACAGCCATATTATAAAAAGTAATTGAAGACGAATAACAGTGCATCAGAACAATAATTTTTGAAATTCATGCCATTTTGAATTAACATGTTACTTCTTTTTAATAAAAAATTTTGTTTAGGTGATGGAAATTTTGGAAACATTTACAAGTATATGTGATGGGATGTGTAAGTAAATGTTTTCATCATTTGTTTATTTTGAAATTTTATATATTGTATTAATTATATTATTGTATTAATACTGATATCTTAGAATGTGAAACTATTAAGGAGTTCGATGCAGAAAATGAATGTTGGTATGTATTCTTTATATTAATTTTCCAGCAGTTTTGCGGAATTTTATTTAAAAATTTCGTTTTATATTAATATGCAATTCTTAGAATGTGAAAGAAAAGTGAAGTTTTGTTCTGAAAACGAATGATGGTATGTATGGTTTATATTTATTCAATGCATGCAGCAGTTTTTGTGAATGTTTATTTTGAAATTTTATTACATGTTAATACACAAATTCTAGAATGTGTAACTAATATGGAGTTATATTGCTGAAAAGAAATGATGGTATGAATGCTTTATATTAAT